>JAGXOD010000018.1:3747500-3792500 GCA_020368025.1 Brachyhypopomus occidentalis
ATTTCCAGTTGAAGGCCTTTGGGCACTGGTCACATTTATACTCCCTCTCCTCAGAGTGAGAGAGAGAGTGCGCCTCAAGACTGAGGGGAGAACGGGTGAGAGAGAGAGAGGTCAGACAGGTGTGTGTGTGTGTGTGTATGTGTGTGTATGTGTGTGTGAGACACACTCACCTCTGAGTGTCAGGGAACACTTGCTCACACTCCTTGCACTCATAAGGAGAGTGGGCAGGGTGTAGTGTGGGTGGGGGCAGGATGAGGGGGTCGAGCTCGCTGGCGCCCCCGGTGCCTGGGAGGCCCTGTTCGGGCAGGGTGAAGGAAGCGTCGGCCCGGGTGACGCAGGCATGCTGCTGGTGCTCCATTAGCTCACGGCCGGAGTCAAAATGGCGTTCGCAGTCATCACAGCGGAACTGGCGCTCCTCTGGACACGACACAGGGGTGAGTGTGTGCGTGTGTGCTTACGTGAATATGTGTATTTAAGAGTTTATGTGTGTATGTTTGTGTGTGTATGTGTCTGTGCTTATCTGTATATGTCTATTAATGAGTTTATGAGTGTGTGTGTGTGTGCACGCATGTTTGCATTAAAGTACCGTGTATATCTGGAGCCATTGTGTCACATGAAAACTCTTCAGCCTTCATGAACAGTATGAGTTCTTCACCTGGATGAACCTCGCGCACCACACGATAAAATATCTAAACACAAACACACACACACACACACACACAAACACACAGAGGAATATTAAAATACAAAAGAGAAACATAGATGGAGAGGACGAGTGTGAGAGAAAGAGAGAGAGAATCTTGAGTAGTGCAGACAGCAATAAATTACTGTGTTAACATTTTACATTGCTTGTATCATTATATGATTTGTTGTATTACTGTTTTAACATCATACATATCAAATCAAAGAAAAGATCAATTTTTGGTTGGTTTGATTTTGGGCTTAAAATTTATCAACACATACACACATACACATATATACACACGTAAGAACACAAATGTACACACACACACAAACACACACCCTTCCCATACAAACAGAATAGGCAGGAGGAGAAACAATTGAGGATGGTATTATTTTTGGCACATCTTGAAGGGTTTAGACTATTCACTTCCTTTACGGCCTTATGGTGATATTTCAACATTCTTATTAGAGATTTAGAGATGCACACACACACACACACACACACACACACACATGCACACTGACACACAGTAGGATGATAAAGGTGTGTCTGGGTGGGAACTTCTTGGAAGTGGTGAGAAGAACATCGTCTTGGGACATGCTGCCGGACAGACACCCCCCTCCAAGTGAGTGTGTCTGTCTGCCTGTCTGTCTATCTGTCTGTCTGCACATGTATGTGTTAAGAGGAACAGAATGTGTCTCTATTGTTTTACAGGAAAATACATGGAACTATGAGAATGCTTGAAACAGCATGAGAACAACCACTCTCTCTCACACACACACACACTCACACAAAGACAGAAAGCCATGGGGCACAATAATATTGTGAGCCTTGGACAATGAGAGAGTAGTTCAAACAGTGGTGATTGGGGGGGGGGGGGGGGGGGGTTGGAGTGAGTAATCCTGCCCAACTGGGATTCTCCCCCCATCAGTCCAGAGGACCGGACCCCACCGGAGGGGGGGGGCACAAGCAGCCGGCCAAGCCCAGGGAGGAGGGGACTACGCTGGGCATCTCGGCACGTATCATGGGCTGTTGCCTGGGAGTCTGGTGCCAGGGGACAGTGCCAAATGGCAAGGGCTTTTCAGATAGGACGTAAAAGTGTTGTTGGCTTGCATGGACCACACGCAGGTGGGCACGAGAGAACACACACACACACACACACACACACACAAAATGCAGAGCCGCACTCACATATGTGTACTCAATTAAAATACTGTGCTTTCTTTTAAACTGGGCACTGGCAGTGTGTGCTACATTTAGAGGGCTACTAACTGTTTTAACTGTTTTAAGTCAAATGACTTGATAACATCAAAAACATCACACTGCAGTTTCTGAGAATAACACACAGACAAGTACAAACATACTGGCACACAATAAACACACGACACAGCCGTTACACAGGACTCCAAAAGCCCTGACTTGACAAGTCACTTGTGTTTATTACACTAAACTATACAGACACGTGTACAAAAAACAGCACTTTGAGGTCAGAAAAAATCCAGAGTGATTTCAGCTCAACGAGACAATAACTCCCTCCTCTTGTCTTTCCTCTTCTCTGTTTCTCTCTGTCTCTCTCTCTCTTTCACTCTTTTTCGTTCTCTCTGTCCCCCTCTCCCTTCTCACTCTATCTGTCTCTGTTGCATTCTTTCCCTAATGAGAGGTCATTCCTTAGGCAGGTAACACACTCACCCTTTTCCTGCAGTCACACAATCACACACACACACACACACACACTCTGCTCCATTGTGCAAGCATGCATGAGAAGCGGATGTTACTTTGCTGATGTTCTGATAAACAGGACCATTAGCTCTTCATTCAGTGCAATACATATGAACAACATTTCATCCTGACTGGATCACACCAGTGACCAACACACACACACAACCTGGCTCTCTCCCTAGTCATCATTCAAAGTCGTATTTCTGACACCTTTTTGCAATAACTTTCAATTTTAAAGTTATTTCAAGAACACTATATGGAATCTACCATGAACATGTGACTAAATCTGGTCCTATATGGCTTGTAGGAGAAGTTCCAAGATGCTTTCTGCATGTCGGATTTCTCTTCGGCGCTTTACTTCCTAGTCAGAAGTGTAATCCCATTGTCCATAAAGAACGACAACTAATGAGGTCTGGGTCCAACCGCCCCAAATCATCACAGGGCTGAGATCATCGCTACTGTTAGTCAGAGAGTTAGAGACAGTGTTCAAAGCAATGCTCTCTCTACCACATCATCATTCTTTGTGCTGTGGTGCTTTCGGGAAAGATCTCTACTCAGATATGAACTTAAAAAAAATGAATTTTTGTTATCCTTCACGCACCCTCAGGATTCTATACTATCTGGATGTTTCTGTGAAAAACTACCGAATACCGTTTTTTTAAAAGGCCGGATCATTCTTAAATCTCTCCCTTCCTTTCACATTCTTTCTGTCTTTCTCTCATTGTGAAAAGCGGTCAGGTGGTTCTTAAAAACATGAGGGTCTCCGGAAGCCGTCAGACGATGTTATGACAAAGAGGGTGTGATAATGAGTGTGTGATAATGAGTGCGTGATAATGAATGTGTAATAATGTGTAGACTCATGCCATTTTACCTTTAAAGATGCTGAGGAGGTGTTTTTGTCATTGACTGACTATCCTCTATCTCTACCTCTCTCTCTCTCTCTATCTCTCCTTATGCACCGATACACAGATTGACATCAGCAAAAATCAAAACAAAAAAGCAATAAAGTTATTGTTTTCAGGTATATGCTGTTGTTGGGTTGCTGGTATATGTTGTAGTTGTTGGGTTTCTGGTATATGTAGTTGTTGGGTTTTTGGCATATGTAGTTCTACGTTTTCAGGCATATGTAGCTATTATGGAGTTTCTGGCATATGTAGTTATTGTTAACTTTCTATTTTGTTGTGAAATTTCAGGTATGTTTCAGGAACATTGGAGGGCTTTACATATAAATGGTTATTATAGAATGTAGGTTTACAGGAATGTATAGTTGTATGGTTTCTGGTATACGTTGTGCTTGTTGGTTTACAGTTATAGAGTTATATAGTTGTTGTGGTGTTTTTTGAATATGTTGTTGTTGATCCTTTAAAGGTACGTCTAGACTAAATACAGAATGTATCAAATCTTAGGGGTTTAGGGGTCGTCTTGGTTTGAGTCACCCATGAGGTGTGCAGGTGCATGTGTAGAAGGCACAACTCACATGTCTGGTTTCCCACAGCTAAATGAAACATGATTTGGTACCCAGCAATGGTTTAGGCGTGCAATAAAGTTACAATGGTGCATATATTCTTACGAACAGAACACTCCCATGAACAAAACACTCTCATGGACAAAACACTCTCACGCACTGAACACTCACAGTCCCAGTATCAAGCTGGAATACTTCCAATATTGAATGAATGAATAAATATATTGCTTCACAATGTGGTACTTATTGTTCATTTCTGCTTCATGCTTTGTTCAGTCCAGGTTTTTAAGTAGTGTGACCACAAGTGTCATAGGGTTTAGGGTTAGGCTTAAGGACGTAAGGGTGAGGGTATGAATTTAGGGTTAGCATTAACACACTGTCTGTGCTCTTACGGATGACAGACTAAATTGGGGATTGATAAAATTGCTTCAGCCTGTCTGCTGTAAAACTAAACCTATTATTTAATCTTATCAAGCACCTTGTTAACATCTGAGTTCAAAAGTAGGAATTTTGATTCAGAAGTCACAACTTCTCTCTTTATCTTTTGTTTATTTTCTCTGAATAAAAATGAATGAGCAGTGATATTTTATTCTTCACAGTTTCGATGTTTATATGCTAAACATGGGCACAACGCAATAGGTATGTGTGCACGCACGTGTGTGTGTGTGTGTGTGTGTGTGTGTGATCCAAGCCTGTGGTCCTTCATGCTATAGCAAAAATACAATAAGTGAGAAACAAAACAAAAACAGACACACTCACTCACCCCCACGGTAGATGAGGAGTGTGTTAGAGAGAGAGAGACAGAGAGAATGGAGGAGGTGCATATCATAACAACACCTTTTAAACATTGCATTATACAGACCATGCAGGTGTAGTGTCTGTGTGTGTGTGTGTGTGTGTGTGTGTGTGTGTGTGTTCCGCATACCTGATCATGTATCGGGTAGGCTGTGAGGTTGTACTGGTGGGAGGACGATGATATCTGGATGTGTCTTAGCCAGCTGGTGCTATCACACACATGCCTACCCAATCCAGCCTTCTGTTCCAGAAGAGAAGAGACAGAAAGAGAAGGAGTCACTCTTTGATCTTTATCTTTTACAGGTTACTCTTCACAGTGTCTCAACCACATGCCACCCAGTGTGGTGTAAGACTCCAAATGGAGATTATACACACACACAATCACATCTGCTCCTATGCTTGCGCGCACGCACACACACACACACACACACACATACACACACACACTCTCTCTCCCTCCTTTTCACCCCCCCCCCCACACACACACAGAAGTGATCATATACATGTCGATAGAAATGTAGCTTCTGTAACATGCATGCCCCCACACGCAGAAACAAACTTTGCTAGCTCTACTTCAAATATAAAGATGACCTGTTTTGAATATGTCAGCCAGCCATTATTTATGTTCCTGATGTACTATTCTGATCAACTGGAAAAACGATTCCTCACAAAATGTATGATAATTGAACCTACTTTGTGGACTGCACGCCAAAAGAATACCTCAAAAATCTACAACAAAAACTATGCTTAATTAAAGATTCTTAAATGCAAAGATTTTTTAATAGCATGTTGAAAACCATGCCAAACCAAAAAAACACACACACACACAAATCTTATCTTTCAATTTCAATTGTTTGAATTATTTGTTTGTTTAATTTTTCCTGCATGTTGGGAAAAATTAAACCAAACAAATAATTCAAACAATTGAAATTGAAAGATAAGATTTGTGTGTGTGTGTGTGTGTGTGTGTGTGTGTGTGTGTATATATATATATATATATATATATATATATATATATATATATATATATATATATATATATATGCTAAACATATATATAATAGACATATCTATAGGCGTTGATTTTGTTTTACTGATTATATTATTTATGGTTTTCATCCATCATCAAATATTAAGACAATACGACGATTCATAACGCAAAACACTCCTGTTCATGTTCAAGTCTGGTTCAAATTTGAATTGCGCCGCAAAAACTTTTTTATCTGCACCAATAAGTCAGTACGGATATTTATCTTAGCCCTTGCGAAATAAAACATTCTATCCCCTCTCATTCTCCGGCTTTCGCAAACTAATTGCTCACCGTTATAGGAGAAAAGCGGAGGTGCTTATCGGTGCTGCGCTACGGTTGTTTTCAACGACGTCTCGGTCTTTGCCTTAATGTCTAGCCCCAGCATTTAGATGTGCTATTATTTAAAACAAATGAACCGCACGCGGACTTGCACACTGCTTGCCATCTTCTGAAACACAGAACATTGCACTGAAAAACACACCCTCGCTGGAAACTTCAGTCGCACGTTCGTTAAATGTTTAGTATTGAAAACCCAAAATAATTAGACAATTGCAAGCATTTTGGAACTTCATATAATTAAAAAAAGATTTATCGTATGTTCTTTTTGTAAATTATTTATATCATGTTTAAACACAAAAGCATCGGAAATTTAGCTGCTGGAAAAGTTTCATAAATATTAAGATATTACTTTTCAAAGCACACCCGTTAGACTATAATAATAAATAGCTAATTTACTTCACTATTCCCAGTTTAACTGCCGCACGATATGTTTTGAAAATTTAAGCAGGCTACATCAACATAGTAGTAGTTACAGCATTAGCACCTGCACATTAACCATTCGTTATAAAATGCCTTCCTTGTGCACGTTTTTTTCAATGTGCTTGCCATCTTTAATTACTTTAATAAGGTATAAAACATTACAGCCGACAAAAGTTTCAATCGACTTTAGTTTTCGCAGTCAGAAAGTCTTAAACACGCCTGAACAGGCAGTAATGAAATCACATTGAAAACCAGCAAAAAGACTCCAAATACGTACGATACATACGACATGAATTCTGTAATTAGTCCATTTTTTATCTTTCCCATCGTTTCAATAAATTTCTATGAGTTCAAAGGTGAAGGATGGATGGACTATTATTCAACCGTTTAGTCGTTCCCGAGTTTGTGAATAAATCGGCAATAAAAATACCTACCGTGAAAATTATTTCATAGGAGAGACAGAAGATTTGTGGAGAAAAAAAAATCACTAGAATGAAAAAGGACGAAACTCCGATATAAATTCACTGAGGTAGGGCTTCAGAAAATCACAACTGCCAAGAACGTCAAAATGCTGCCTCGCGGTTTGTGTTTGGTTGCTTCTGTCCAAGGGTGTCTTGTTCTAGGAAATATCAGTTTGACAATCGCCTCGGGATTTCGCCGTCTCTCCTCGCTCTCCGCTCGTCTCGTCGTTGTTGTCAAGCAGACAACGCACGCCCGATTCCCCGGGTGATTAAAAACTTCACCGAGCTCCTGCTCCGCAGGGCAAGCGGTCCGATCGCGAGCGGTGGGGCTACAGTTTAAAGCCCCGTCGATGTGCCCGACCTGCCAACTGCTTCTGCGGTGCGCGATGATTCAAAACTTCTTTCGTTATCTTTTTTTTCTCTCGCGCGTCCTCTCGCATAGAACTGAATAGTAAATAAGAGAGATAGCCAGGATCCCACATCTGATAACCCTCGCCACGCTTGTGATATGATTAGTGTCTGTGTCTGAGGCGGTGTCTCCCGAAATGTCTTGTTAAAAGTGCATCCTCTCTTGTCCCGCGCTGTCCCATGCGGGGGAGATGAGCCGCGAGGCGGAGGGAGGAGGTGGGGAGGGGTGATGTCTCGCGTGTCCACTGTTCGGAAGTTGCACGAGGCTCCCCACAGTTAATTTTAAAGTGACAGGAGCGCGCGGTAGGAGAAGCGAGGTCAGCGCGAGGTCGGGATGGGGTTTCTCGTGGATCGACTAGAACACGAACCCTCCCTAACCCCCCACCCCCTTTGATGAAGCCATCCAGCAATCACGGAATCGGCCCGTTTCACACTTTCTCTATCCGCAAGAGGGAAGAACAGGGGGGTGAGGTGTGACTTCCTAAAATCCAGCGTTTATGATGAAAATAGTATAGATTGAACTCGGCGCTGGAGTCTGCAATGAAAAAACTATTTACGTGTATGCTGTATGGTGGTGGAACATTGTTCTTTATCTAAGGTGAGAGGATTATTATGATAATGTTTGATGTAAAAATCGGATAGGCATTTTTTTTCCAGACAGAAGGCAACACCTGCTGCAAACTGAACACGGCGAAGGCCCACGACCATAGAGCACAAGGGCGAAGCAAAACAAATCTAAACACCACCAAAACAAAGGCACTCGCGCACACACGCGCACACACATTCTCTACCAAATCATCGGGCATAAAGTAGAGGAATCTAGGAATCATGGGAAAACTATAGCCTGCAAATGATTAATCAGAATAAAAGATACAATTTTTTTGTTGGTAATTTCAAACAAAACAGCGATATATAATCATCCTCACGCGAGCAAAAGCAGATTTTTATGAGATTTTCACGGAACCTTTCACTTCTAGTGTTTGCATTATTGAATTTAGTAGTTAAATACTAGTATCTGGTATTCATATTAAAACCGCAAGCCTAGTTAGCACTTCTCTATAGTTTGTTATGTTCAGCGCTGTGGCGCGGTGACGGCTCACTAATAGCGCTGATGAAGATTAATCGTTCTCTCTGGCCGCTATCTGTGGCATTGAGCTCGAGGTTCAGATAATGTCCATTGTTTTATGAAATCGCAGGGCAGAACCAGAGGAAGGACAGGAAAAATCATGAGTAAATAAGGCCGCCCTCGCCAAAGATTCCCATGCTGTCCGTTCCTTGAGAACCGCAAAGAGACTCCGGTCCGCCGCGCATCGATTTCCTGCCATTCCTCGACTTGTCCATTGTTGGAAGTCTTTTTAATTTAGCCATAAATTGGGAAAGCTCAAGCTATGAGCTATTCTATTTTCTCCCTGTCAGGGTGAGGGATTTGTTTTATGATGCATTGTGTATTAAATACAAGTAATCTGGGAAAGTGATTGCTTGGCCTCGCCGGGGCCTGATGGAGGTTGGCGATAGAGCGGCTCCTCGACTGCTTTTTTCTCAAAAGGAGGAAGCCGTATAGGATAAACAGAAAGCCCCGCGGTATCTGTACCACCAGGGGTAAGACGGGGCAAGAGGAACTGGACCCGGGGCAGTAACAGGCGTGTCAGTTCAGGCATCTTACGATAGATGGCGTTCTGAGCCGAATAAAGGGGGAAAACTTTTTCATTTCTTAAGTAGAGAAGTTCCATATTTGACACATTGTTTAACGTCAGACTCAGAAGTCCTGGGAGATATTCACACGCGCTGGAAGATTTAATTTATTAGATTCGTGGATATTTACTCGAACTGAGACTTTATTATTTTGGCAAGGGGGGCGAGAGAATTCTCGCGTTGCAGTGCCTCTCCAGAGGGTAGCGCATCAGTCACGCGCAGAGCCGCGGAGTAACCGAGACGCACGGTCATTTCTTTCCGTGACTGCGGAATTGCAGGGCGCAACGCCGTCCGCATTAAGGCGTCAAATTGCTTGATGGCACATGAAAGATTAAGCTGTATTGCCTTGAATGGAAACTCACCCCGTCGACCTACAATGCTGCTCAACGCTAAACAATGAGTGAAGCAATAAAACTCAGTTCAGTCCAACCTTATTATGAATTTATTAAAACGGTACCCACAATAATTTAGTTAAGGTTGTGGGTGTTTATTTGTACAACCTATTACTGCCGACTGCAAGATGCATGTAAAAGACTGCTTTGTTTAAACGTAGCTTGTGACTGTTTAGTAGAAGATTTAACTGGACTGTCGGCCAAATTCAGTTTATGAGCACGATGGAAGGTCGCAAACCACGCAAGCGTTTACAAATACAAGCACACGCGCAGATCACTATCACGCGCAGATCACAATCACACACCAAAATTACATCTCAATAGTTTCGAACGACTATCCTGCTTTGAACGGCGGATTAAGATGGGTTTTGTAATCGCATACTTTAAATGTCTTTTTAAAAGTAATCCACTTAAACAGACATTACTGCTGGTCAAAAACACCATCATGTGCAAAAAAAGTCATAACGTCATAGAAGTGCATCTGCATTCAAACGTCTCTTGTTGCATATGCGCGTGTTTAGAGCTGCTGTTTCGCGTCCTGGGACATTTGCATGCCTACAGCGTTGCACATCACATCTCCCTCCCTCCCTCCCTCCCCTCTCTCTCTCTCTCTCTCTCTCTCTCTCTCTCTCGCTTCCACTCTCTCGTTGGAGTGCTGTTGCACGGTTGGGTTTGTTTATTTGCAGTAGGCTGGCGAGAGAGTGGGTGCATTAAGCCATTTGAGTAAGCTCCGCGGAGGGGAATCCCAGAAGGTCTAGAAACTGACGCCGGGTCGGGGCTGCTCCCTGCGGTCTTTCCTCGGTCCCTGAGCCGCATTTAATGGAAACACTGTGTACCAGACGCATTCCAGCACATCCTAACGGGAAAGGGGGTGAAGAAAAAGAAAATATCGCAGCCAAATCCACATGAAATAGTTCAACCATTCATCGGGAGAGACCTCCCATTGATAGGAGCGAAAAGCTGTATTAAGGTTGTGCCGCGCCTCCCCATAGACGCCACTCCAAAACCCGCCATTAACTTAAAGTGCAGGACCACTCAATCAACAGGCATAAGTAAAACTCATTTAATACTGCTCCATGCAGCCACTCCAGAGGCCGCGGGCTGCCCCTCGTTACCGCTTAGCAAGCCTTTGTTTGGTCTTGATAGTCTACAAATCTGAAGAGTGGATAATTTAAGATGATATTGTCCTTGTATTTTTTTCCCTCCAACTCAGTTTGCTTATGGCAACTAGGAATTATTACAATTACTACAGGCTTAATGCCTCTAAACCGACCTCAGTGCTATTTACAAACGGTCAATTCACTTTGCTATTATTACCAACACATTTGCGTTACATTTATAATTGCTATAAATGTTTATGCATGCCAAAACACATCATCATTTTAGTCAAGTAAATGTAATAAATAGATTATTTGCGTTTCAGTGGTATTAAGTTTTTATATTAACAAACGAAGAAAAACGCAAAAATAAAAAAGACGCGTGTAAAATCAAAACCGCAAAAAACAACAAAAATCACCACCACAACAACAAAAACCACATCAACAGCAAAAACCACAACAACAACCCTGCTATCAGTAATATGCCACCACTGTCAACTTATGACTCCATAGTAAGTAAGCTGTGTGTGTGTGTGTGTGTGTCTGTGTGTGTGTAATGAAAAAAGAAAGAAAAATGTATGCCACTCTCTTTCTGGCCGCGCCTCCAAATAAAACAGACTTTAGAGTTTTGGGGAACTATCCCATCCCTAGCGAGCCAATTACCATTAAAAGAGAAGAGAGGAAATGAAACTGGAAAAATGTAAATAAAAATTTTCTTCGGATATGGAAGCGTGCCCGTAGAGCGCGCGTTAATCTCCACCTCGGTAATTTGGTTCTCAGAGAGAGGCATTGCATTCCCGCTGCTGCGCCCCGCGCGCCATAAATTACAGCTTTATGCGGACGGGGTCAGCACACCTCCGCCCCTTTCTCTGCACGCTGCCGGATCGGTGCGGCGCGCAACAGCCGTGTTTACCCTCTCACCCGAAGACCAGACGGGCTCGCGCTCCTAATTATTATTTTCATTTGCCAAGGTCATAGAGAGAGAGGGAGAGAGAGAGAGACTTTCTGTCTGTTGAAGTGAGTCCTTTGCGTTTCGGGTGAATTAGTAGCCCGTCATATTCCCCTCGCCTGCGAAGTCTCACCCGTTGTGTCGGCCACAGGCCCCGGGGCAGGCCAGCGCGGCGCGGGAACCATGTTTCATACCCCCATAGCCCCCACCCCACGTCTCTCACTGTTTCCCACCTTCTCTTTCCTCTCTCTCTCTCTACACACACACACACACACAATCAGAATGTTCCACCAAAAACGTACAAATTTGCTGGGGGATTTCTAACTATGGAATTAGTCTACATACGAAGACAACCAAAACATACTTTAGCTACATCCAAAAACATATATATCAGAGACTCCTCTCTGAAGAGAAGGACATATTGATGTATGAATATACGACCCCAGTTTATTGCCCTGTGAGAATATGCGTCTTAGCCCAGTCTTACACATAAAAGCCCCAACCCAAGACGTCTAATAGAGTTTTTGAAAACATTCACAGTATGTCGAGCACTCGCCGGCAATTTCAAGAGTCGGCGATGCGTTCTCGGAGTCAGTTTAGAGCTGTAATTTATGTTTTTGGATACGATGTAAAAAAGCAAGACTGGCGGATGTGAAAGAGATTGATTGTGTTCGCCATCTAAGGTGAAGTTAATTGCTTTGACAGCGGGAATGACAAAACGTGACTCGGTCCCAATAACATGGCGCTAGTTAAAACAGGACCAGTAGTCTAAAGCACAATGCGCCATTCAAACCGAGAGCCTTAACGGAGAGCGCAGAGGGACGTGCTTAAAAACACACACACACATAGGTGGGAAGCACTAGAATGTATTCACACCACTGATTTCTAGGTTGAAAAGTCTCTCCCGAACTGTGGCCTCCGGCACGGCAGCGCGCGAGGAATGTGCCACCACTGGTGGGGGGTGAGGAGGGAGGGTTATGGCAGCACGGCTGGGAGGACGTTACAGGTTGTGATAATCAAGGATACTTCCCTTGCGGACTCCCTCTCAACACAGGCCACACTGTCTGTGGGCCGCGGGGTGCGATAAACCCCGCACCGGTGTCAGAGGTAACGTTTTTAAAACATAAATTAGGCGAGCGCGAGAGGGAAAGGGTGGGAGAGGGTCCAAAACGCACCGGGACACATTGGAAACTTCAACAAGTCATCTGTCCCTCCACCCACCCCCCTGGCTTGTCTACCACTTCACCTCTCTCGCGGTCGTGTGTTATATATATTGCCTATGGGGGAAGTTGGGGGGAGTGGGGTGGGGTAGTGGATAGGTAATTAGAGCATGTTATTAGGCCCTGTAGCGAGAGCAAATTGCTTCTTAAACGTCTGTGGATGTAATCTTTTAAAATAAAAGCGTATTCAATATCTGAGATTTTGCGCGCGCTCGAACACACACACACACACACGCACACACGTGCACGCGCTCGCACACACACACACACACACGCACACTCCTTCCTGGTAATAGGAAATCAGATACCCTAAACTACCCTCATTACATCCAGAGCTCGACCCCTCCTCCCTATCCTAGTCCTCCAGCGCTTGATGCCTCTGGACAAGGTAATGGAATTCTTCTGGAACAGCCCCGTCCAATAGCCGCCTATGTTTTAATAATCACGCGTGCACGTAAGAACGAACGCTTTTCAGTGACAGCCGTTAAACCGATGTCATTACGGCCTAAAATAGTGTTTATAGCGTAGACTTTTTTATTCCCGTTTCCCCGCGCAGTGTAAACGCAGGTGTTGTAGACGCAATCAAAGCGCACGTGCTGCCGTGGTGCAGACAGCTTGCAGGTCACGCAGTAGCAGGATGTATATTGATCCGTTTTCTATTATTTTCATTTTTTGTCATGTCAACATAAAGTTTTCGCAACCTTTTCAATAGCGGTAAAAAGTCAAACGCATTGACAAATCGCTTCGTAAAACGTGCTGGTTTTAGAAATAGAATTCCAACTGGAAACACACCGACTGATCATGTAAATTATAGCCCATTATTTTCATTGCGTGCTTTGATATTTATTTCCTGAATATGTGACGATAATGGCACGTCATGAAGGTATTTATTCATCTCCTCTATCTACAGACCTGCGGTTTTCTTTGAGTTGATTTTTTCATGAGCGGTTTTAACAGAGGCCTTTTTCACAAAGTATGTTTTGGAGTTTATCTAAAGAACATTCACAGTGGACACCCCACATTTAATTGCAAACAGCACTAACCAAACGCAGCTTTTCAAAGAGGAAAAGCAGAAGACAACTCAAGCTAATTAAGCATCGGCAGGGAGCCTTGATCGCTCTTATTTAGAGCTTCGCTGGTTTTCACTGGCTTCAAAGGTGCTCTAAGTTAGCAAAGCTTTATATTTAACTAGCTTTAACAAGGAACGGGGGTGCTGTGTTATATCTGCACACACACACACACACACACACACTCACACCAACAGATGCCTGTATTCATGCATGTGCACACACATCCGCCTAACATGCATAATAGTGTGGTCTCTCTCAGATATGTTACCAAATAGGCTTAAAGGCATCTGGGCTCTGCCACTGCCTGACAAAGTGATTAGGGGGTAATCACACATTTTATTCGCTGAGTGTAAAAATCCAGAAACTTGACTGCAAGCATGTATTTTGATCTTGTATATTGACCTTGTGCTTAGATGTTTACTGTGGGGACTCTTACTAAGTCTACACATCAGTTCGTACTGATTAATCTGAACATTTATGCCTAATGATTACAGTCATTTAGCCTCTTTATCTATTGTTGTACATTACATTAGTCATTTAGGGACTGGACCCAGATCCTCAGCAAAACTGCTCTCTAATATTATGAACTTAGTTTTTTAAGGGGGTGCATTATTTCATTATTTCATAATATATATGAACTCTCATACATTATATGGTTTTGCTGTGAAAATAAGAGAGATTTTATGTATTGTACTGTATTGTTAACATATAGATCATTACTGCATCAGACCACTTTAAGACCAGCGGTTTATGTACCAAAACATGAGTTAACATCCCTGCTTACTATCTTTGCTCTTAAGAAAATGCAGTCACAGGTATGTGTGAGTGTGTGTGTGTGTGTGCGCGCGCTGTGAGTTGATTGACTTGTCATACATGGGCGTCAATAGTGCAGGTTTATTCAATTCCAGCCCAATCATGGAGGTGTCAGAGAGTTTTGGGCGGGAACTCGGCGTGGCTTGAACCGCCTCTGATAAATCTGCTTTTATGACTCTCACTTATAGCTTTTATGGCCCAGTGTTGGAGAGACTGATTCACAGATCAATCAATCGTGTGTGTGTGTGTGTGTGTGTGTGTGTGTATGAGAGAGAACGAGATGTGGGGAGGAGCAGTGCCCTGTCCACATACACAATGTGAGAACAAACACACGCACGCGCACACACACACACACGCACAGGTAAAGCTGGATCGATGCATATCAGGAGGCTGGGATGATTTAATGCTGCTGAACTATGTCCAGATTGTCTTTTCATCTCCTTCTTTCCATCTCTCTCTCTCCTTTCGTCTGCCATCTCTCTTTCTATAACTCTATATCACTAATATTTCATCCCTCCTGCTCTCAATTTCTCCATCCATCTGTCCTTTCCAATTCCTCCTCTCCTCTCCTCTCTTTTCCTCTCATCCCCTCCTCTGCTCCCCTCTCCTCTCCCCCCTCTTCTCCTCACTCCATTCCTCTCTTAAAAATTCTATTAAGGGATCATATAGTTTCAACCTGGCCTTCTTCATCTGTCATTCCATGCTAATTTGTCATAGTTTCTATACAGTGTTTTAGTTTCACACACACATACACACACACACACACACACACACACACACACACACACACACACACACACTAACATGCAGAGTGACCTCTGTCTGAGACGGTAGTTTCCTGAGGGCTGTCAGTAGAAAGGGTATGAAACAAAAGCTGGTAAAGTGAAAGACAGGAAACGACTTCTGATTGCTCTCCCTCTCACACACACACACACACACACACAGCTACTGAAGTGTGCTCCTATTTTTCAGTATCAAAAAACACTGTCCATTCTTAAGGACAATCTCATCACTGCATATCAATCATTTTATCCCACCAATTTTAAAGCTTTTATTAAATCTATTAGCCAAACCCATTCAAAAACAATATTTTTATAGACACAGAATGTTTTATGTTTCTTCATATCTGCAGTCAATAAGCCTTTACCACAGATTCGTATTATTTTGCAATGAACAGTGTCTCAAGAAGAAGGTTCTTAGAAAGAAACAGCCTGCAAAAATGATGGAGAAAGCTGGTGAATATCAAGGAATGCAGGTGAATGATGGTGTTTGTTGTGGGTGTTGATGAATGATGGAGTTTGTTATGGGTGTTGATGAATGGTGGTGTTTGTTGGAGATAGTGGATGATGTTGTAGGGGTGTTGATGAACTAGTTGGTGATAGTTGGTGATAGATGATGGTATTTGTTGTTAGGTGTTCATGAAGGTTTGTGTTTATGTTGTTTGGATTGTTGCTGATCTCTGGTGTTCTCTTTCTCACTCTCCCACTCTGTCTGTGTAGAGTACTGGACAAATTAGTACATGTTATCAAACACTAGACCAGTACAGTATTATCTTAAAGTAATGACTTCCTTTATCAGTCCCTCATGTCCATAGTCAAGCTTATGCTCCTCCTCCTATCTCTCTGCCCTTCTAATTCCCCTCCTCTCCTTCCCTCTCTGTGTTTATAGAGGGGTGAGAGGTATTTATATTAAAGTGGGTGAGTGTGGGAATATGTTGCGGCTGATACCACTAGGAGGGGCACTAAATATCTGCTTGTTTGACAGAAGTGCTCTCTCCTTCCATCTCTCCCTTCCTCCCTTCTTTCATCTCTCCTTATTTGAGTTATCTATCTATCTATCTATCTATCTATCTATCTATCTATCTATCTATCTATCTATCTATCTATCTATCTATCTATCTATCTATCTATCTATCTATCTATCTGTCTATCTTTTTGTCTGTCTGTCTGTCTCCTATAGAAATCTGTATCCTGCACATACAGTTTAGCAGTTTGGAAAAAGTGTAACAGAGGGAGATATAGACTTCATGATGTAGGCTTAGACCATGTGTTTATGAGGTAAAACATTTAGGGTGGCCGGTCCATATGAAAGCAGGTGTATTGCCTTTCACAGAGTTGCGGGTTCATGCATGTCTTTCTGAGCGTGTGTGGTTGTGTGTGGGTGTGTAAAGCGCCATGTTGCACTTCAATGGAATGGACCGCTGCTTTCACTGTGAATAGGTAAAAATGCTCAAACCTGCAACTTCATTTCGTTATGATGGAAAAAACAAAGATGTACACACACACACACACACACACAGAACAATAGTGTCATTACATGAACTCTGAGCCTTGGGGCAGTGGTCTGGCACACACAGTATATAATGCAGCTATGAATGTATGTGCGCGCATTTCCAGTAATCCAGTCTAAGCCATGAATAGATCTCGTGCGTGTGCATGTTAGCATGACAAGTGTTTTTCTGTGCATGTGCATGGGTGATTCTAGACCACATTGGCACTGGAGTGCACTGGCCATCACATGACTCTTGGAAAACAGTTAGTATGTCATTACTGTGCTTAGAAAAACTGGTTATTTAAAAAGTACCTTGAAGCAGAGTGGAAAGTGTAAACGGTCTGGGCCCTCACACTGCAGAGAGGTCAAACCCATCAGATCACCGTGATACTATCAACAGTCCAAATGCAGCCATGACACAACGACTAGCCAGGAGCAGCTAACAGTTTGTACATTAACAGCAGGCCGTGTGCCCAGCTGTCTACATAAATTGGTTTGGACTTTTTACTCGTAACGTTTTTCTCTCGGCCAATCTTGGCATTTTGGGCCATGTTCGGCGGAACGGGGAAATGATCACACAGCCTAGAAAACAAAATGACGTGGTTCTCACAGTCATAGGTAACCTGGCACATGGCTCCTTTTATGGAAGCATTTGTTAAAGCGTAGTTCACGTCATCGTCAAGAAACAAAACGCTCCTGAAAGGAGAGAAGGTTCCCTGGATAGATGAGATTTAGATTACAGTGTGTTTCTGTTGTACACAGGTTTGGTTATGTCAGCTCTGAAACACTCGAAAGGCCTTCACATTACCTTTGCAACTATGCTAATGTGCATGTTAATGTGTTGGTATATTACTGTAAGACAGTGTTACAAGACAGAGGGTGTGTTTGTGTGCTTGAACGCATTTGCATGCGTACACGTCTACCTGCACATTAGCGCACATGCATGTTTGTTTGTGTGCATGTGAGCGTGCGTGTGCATATGAGCGTGCGTGTTCATGTGAGCGTGCGTGTTCATGTGAGCGTGCGTGTGCATGTGAGCGTGCGTGTGCATGTGAGTGTGTGTGTGCATGCGAGCGTGTGTGTGCATGTGAGCGTGTGTGAGTTCTTAATAGAACTCTGTCACTGTGCTGCCAGACTGAAACAAGCAGGGTAATGAATGAGTGGAGCTGCAGATCCCAGAATTCCCTCTGCTGACCCCATGCCAGCCGGACCCCGTTGCCTCTGGCTACACCTCAGAAAGGGGGGGGAGAGGTGAAGGGAATATAAAAGAAAGACAAAGAAAAACTGAAGATAAAAGGCAGAGAGAATGTACAGTCTAAAAGTCAGAAAGGATGAGAAGAGTGAGATAAAAGGGAAACTAAAATGAGAGAATGAGAGGAAATAGAAGAGAGATGAAGGGTGGGGCTAAAGTGGAAGTGTGTGTGTGTCTGTGTGTGTGTGTGTGTGTGGGTGTGTATGAGTGATTGATGAGAGAGTGTGTTGTTAAGAGGGGAGCCATCACATGTGATCACATAAACACTTATTCAGTGTGTGTTTGTGTGTGTGTTTGTGTGTGTGTATGTGTGTGATTGATGAGCGTGTGTGTTGCTAAGTGAGCACCGGGCTTGACGAGGCTGAACACAGCTTTGAGCTGTCACCAAAGAGAAAACACACACCATTAATCAAGCTTAATTAACTCTCTCTCTCTCTCAAACACACATGGACCAGTATTACCAGCATTGTTCTGCAAACCAATTCCACTTCAGTATAAGTGTGAATGTGTGTACATTTTCATTAAAGGCATAAGAGAGTGTTTGCTTGAGTGAGTGCATGTGCGAAGGCAGCTGAGTTATTAGTTATTAGATAGCATGTGAGCGTATGAGTTAGAGTATATGAGTGAGTGTTAGAGTGAGGGTTTGGGGCAGTGTGTGTGTGTGTGTGAGTATGAATGAGTATATTAGTGACTGAGTGAGAGCATATGATTGAGTTTGTGAATGAGTGTGTATGAGTATTTGAATGACTGAGTGTGAGTGCATGAAAACATTTGTGAGTGTGTGTGTGTGTGTGTGAGTGCGTGGGAGTGAGCATGTGTGAGAGTGCATGAATACGTGTGTATGTGCGTGAGTGGGTGTATGAATGAGTGAGTGTGTGAGTGAGTGAGGGAGGGATTGCATAAGCACCAGGGTGAAAGCATGAGGAAATGTGTTAGTGCAGAGGATCACTGACAGAGTGAATATGTGTATGACTGTGCTAAAATCACAGGTGCTCGCATAACTCAGAAAGCCTCTTAACACCCATTCTAATAATACAGATTTCAGACACCTGCTGTTCTGCCTGCACTTCCCCCCCTGCTGAAAGCCCCATCCATCATTATTCAGCCCGACACCTTTCAGACCCCTCTGCTCAATTAGTCCGCTCGGCAACTGTTGCTGTGTAAAGGAGCAGCTGTTTTTGCCTGTGGAAGGAAAAGTCAGTCTTACCAGACAGACTCACACACATACACTCTGACCAGACCCACACATAAACACTGACCAGACCCACAGACCCCCACACATACACTGTGACCATACTCACACACACTGTGACCAGACCCCCACACATACACTCTGACCAGACTCACACACACACACTCTGACCAGACCCCCACACACACACTCTGACCAGACCCCAACACATACACTCTGACCAGACCCCCACACATACACTCTGACCAGACCCCCACACATACACTGTGACTATACTCACACACACTCTGACCAGACCCCCACACATACACTCTGACCAGACTCACACACACACACTCTGACCAGACCCCCACACATACACTCTGACCAGACCCCCACACATACACTCTGACCAGACACACACACACATATACTTATATACAATATCGACAAGCTTTACCACTTCCTTTTGCCTGAGTGGGCTGGGACAGGCGGGGGCCAATCGGTGACCACGAGGTGTTTAATTCCTGTACTATCAATTAGGAATAACCACGCCCCATGGGAAGGATTGGAAGAGCTTAGGTTAAGAGCTGTGCTCTTCACAGCCAGAGCTACAATGCACTGAACTAATCCATCTAGTCCATGATGAGGCTGATAAGTTGCATCAGATAAGATGGAGCAAATGTAGAAAGAGAGGGAGACAAACAGGGAGAAAGGGAGACAGAGAGAGACTGTTAGAGAGAGAGAGGGAGATGGAGATACAGCCAGTGGAAGAGTGAAAACAGGCAGGGAGAGGACGTCAAAGAGATAGACAGCCAGGGAGAGAGTGAAGGAGACAGAGACAGACAGGGAAAAAGATAGAGAGACAGAGAGAGAGGTAAACATAGATGATAGATGACAGATAGATGACTGCATGAATAAGAGAAAAACATTCTTGTGGTTTCGGCTGCAACTGCTGCGAGCACTTAAACGTGAAGCTGCTTCAGTGCTGACCACATTGGATACAATACAAAAGAAATAAATGAGCATGGCATGCCTGCAAACCTAATCATACACACACACACACACACACACACACGCACGCATGCACACACACACACACACACACACACAAGCATGCATGCACACACACACACACACACACACAAGCATGCATGCACACACACACACACACACACAAGCATGCATGCACACACGCACGCACGCACGCACACACACACAGAAACACACACACAATAACCAATCACTTTGTGGACTTGTAATCAACATTATAAAAAAGCCCTTACAGGATCCACGCTATATTTGCTGTACTTGCATGGCCCTTGCAAAGGGAGCCATTTCACTCTGTTTTCACTAGTCCATATTTAGAGCTATAAAGTGATGATGTCACTTTCCTCTGTATCTCATTAACCTTTAGTGGAAAATGCCTCTTTTTCCTACACTCCACCAAACATCATTTTCTAGTTTAACACGTTCCTGTCACTTCCTGGTCACTGCTTATTTGACCTTTAACCAATCATCTCTCTCTAGTCTCTGATCAACATGCAGCCCATGATGCAATGTGTGTGTGTGTGTGTGTGTGTGTGTGTGGGTGTGCACTCTAAGAGCTGTTCTTGAAGCTCATCCATCACATAGGGACAGAGAGGCCAGAGTGTGTCACCACTCACTTTCTACTGCCTTCATGAACTCTCTCTCTCTCTCTCTCTCTTTCTTTCTCCCTCTCTGTTTCTCACTCTCTCAATTCAGTTCCATTCAACAAAGCTTTATTCACGTAAATGTTACAAGTTACATTATTGCAAATCAGCATTCGATAAAACCAGGAAATATGTAGGAAAAAACAAAATAAAGTGCATTCTCTTCAAATTATTAAGAGTCGTGACAATCTTTCATCTCTCTCCCTCTCACCCTCTCTCTCCATCTCCCTCTCTCTCTCTGTCTGTCTCCCTCGCTCTCTCTTTTTCGTAATAAAACCACATGCTTGTCATCAGCTCAGTATCTACGTAATAATTTCCTTTGCCATTGTCGGGCTACACCACTCTCTTAAACTGACACTTTCTTAAGAGTACCTCTCTAACACACACACTTGTTATCCACTCTAACGCCCCACTCTAACGCTCCACTTTAATGCATATGCTCGTTAGCCAACGGATACATCAGATGGGAAAGCAGCAATATCGGGTGCCGGTATTAAAAAGTTGCAGTATGGAGTCTCAAAGTGAAGATATACAGTATTAGGCAGGATATAATTGCAGTTACGTGTTCTCTCTGCATTTTGTCTGAAACCCACAATCACACTGAGAGGCCACTACTTGCTTCCAAAGAACATGTGTTAAAGGTGCCACAGAATGGGTAACAGAATGATCAAAATTTAAGCCCTGAAAATGTACATGCACCAGCCCATGTTCTCCCCCAGACACCAATGAAACTTGAAGAGTTCAAAAGGTTTTGGGAAGATGAACAATGGTGCAATAAGCATAGCTGATGTTCATATTTAACAGGACTACAAACACGTTAGTTTGCACTGACTGTTTCCCCGAGCTTAGATAATAGAAATCAGAGTTTACTCAGCATTGGACACAGCAAAGAGGGGCAGGTTCACATTTATTGACATCACCAGCCTGACTGTAACCTGTAAGTAGCTAGAAAACCATGCTATTTGGCATGTTTTCGTTGGTAAAAGCAGATCATTGTACATTAAATGTTTCATAATGAGCGAGCAAGTTTCATTTTAGGTTTTATTCCTTACACTGAGATCAAAGGCAGATAGCTAAGTATAGGTAATGTTAGCTACTAGCAAGTTCTAAGTAACTACCTAGTATTGCTAGCTAGCTAAAGAATTAATGACCTAGCTTATATAATGGAGATTCATTTTCTTTTTTTGCCTGTGTATTCCATTCAAAGAAATAGCATGCGTTGTCATATAAATATACAATATAAGATGATTTTTTATCATCTTTCTGTCTCTTTGTCAGTTAGATTTCTGATGTAGAGTGCATCAGGCTAACTAGTTAGCTAGTTCAGTTCCTTAGAGATAGTCCCTCAATAGTTTGCTCGCTAATAACTCACTAATGTTAGCTTCTTCACCACAGAAGTGGAAATTGATCAGTTGATCAACTATCAGTTGATCAAGTCATCAGACAAGACATCTAGTCAATATATTAAAATTGGTTTCACACATTTTGTTTGGGAACTGAAAAATCCTATGATACTGGGTCATAAATATATACAGTTTGAGGTATAAATGCTCCATGGTTCACCGTAGCTGAGCTCACAGTTTGCTAGCAAGTGATCGTTCTTGACCTGCTGATTCCCTGTGAGCCATCGCAGTGCCTTTCCATAAACAGGCTAGTCAGGGCAGAGCTCAACAATTATTCATAAGCCCACCAAACAAGGGATGTGAAAAAACAGCTCTTTTCATTCTGGAGCCAAATTAACAGGTTGTAAATAGGTATCACATACCTTCTATATAGAAATCAGAGAACGGTTTTAAAATACTGAATAAATGCATTGTATGGTACGTTTAAGAGGACATGTGAACATGGTTATGTGTCTGCTCTCATGTCTCATATTCATCCTGTTTAATTCTGCTCAAAAGCATAGAGGACAGAAAATAAGACATACAAAAGACAGCATTACATTGGAAGACAATAAAATGACAATGCTACTGTGCAAAGTAACCCAATATAGAATAAGAAAACTAGACATCAGAGGAAGACATGATCAGACATGGAACACACACACACACTCATTGGATTTACCAGTCTACAGATGTCTTTTGCACAATTTGTCATTTTTCTGAAATTGGAAACATTTTCATGTTTAATTAGACTTCTGACATCTTTTTTAACTTACACTGTCACATTTCAAACATTTACATTTCAGTCAAACAAATCAGTTCTTCATGAGCAGAAGAAAAGATAAACACACACACACACATACACAAAGTGATTTACTCCCTTCTGTTGTACCCTGGTATTAGTTGAACAATGTGTAATTTGTTGGAAAGGAGAGCGGTTTGAAAAAGCCACATACAAAAGAAGCAGCTCAGGTTACACACACACACACACACACACACACACACACACACACACACACACACACACACACACACACACACACACACACACACACACACAGAGAGAAACACAAATAACTGCACATGCACACACAACACAAGCTGATTCCAACACACACACCAAGCTTCAGACACCTACTGTTTATTAACACAGTTATTAAATTGAATCTTGACCCCTTTTCATTTAATTTTCATGTCGTTTGTCTCCTTTTTCTTTCTTAGCTGAGGAAACAGTCCAGTGAAAATGAACAGAGCTGTGATAAAGAAAATGAGATACATGTACTGATGAAACACTACAGTTCCTCACATACAGGAGCCCCTAATGTCATTTAGCTCCATTTACCTTTACAAATGATGCCTACAAAATGGACAACTTGCTGCTTCTCAGAGCTGTTCCAATAAAAACAATTCTCAACTTGGCATGTTCAGCTGAGCTGTGCTCTTTTAAAAGTCTGAAACAAATATAAAAATGTCATATAAAACTCATTTAAAAACCTCTGAATTTATGCAAGCATATTGGAAAAATGGAAGCTCCAAGCTGGGCTTCTATTTGAGAAAAGTGACTGCTGATAACCTGTGCTGTGAGTCTGTGTGTGTGTGTGTGCATGCCTATTTGAGTGTTTTGTATTTGGTAATACCAGTTATTACAGGTACATAGAGTTTTCATCAAGCTTTTCTTTCTTCAACACCACACACAGTATATATACACACACACACACACACACACACACACACACACACACACACACACACACACACACACACACCTGTTTTACCCATGGCTACTCCTCTTTGGGTTGGTCTCTGTTCTCCTGCATCAGCTTTGAGCAATCATCACCAAATATTGTCTCTCTCTTTCATTCCTTTCATCTCTTACTCTCTTCCAAAGGAAGGAACTGTGTGCTGTTTGAGAACACATACACTGCCTCACACACACATACACACACACACACACACACAGCTCTGCAATGTACATTATTCAGTTCTTCACATTTTCAGTCTCTTATCATAGGGGTAGATTAAGTAAAGGTACAACAGAGAATGAAAGATAAAAAGATAAGAGAGAAAAAACAGAGAGGTGGAGGGAGAGAGACATAGAGAGAGAGATGGGGAGAGAGAGAGAGGGAGGGAGGGAGAGAGACAGACAGCCTGAAAGCGAAACGGAGAGAGACAGAAAAACATAGAGAGAGAGAGAGAGAGAGAGAGACATTTGAATGATTTTAAGGTCAGCATCCAGGTTGCTGGGTCATAGCTTGGTGAAGTGTTCTTTGACTGTATATACCTCATACATACACACTTGAAAAGTGAATCTAAATGTATATCTTATATTGCAAAGCAATAAGATTTGCTTGAGAGATTTAGAGACCAGTGCTTTTACTAATCTAACACTAAGTGCTACGGATCTCACACTTTAAACACAAAAGGAAAATAAACATCTCTCTCTCTCTCTACCTCACACTCTCTCCCTCTTCTGCCATCTACTGCTTATGAATATATAACACAGACATTCATTTGATTGTATGCTGACCTATGCCATGTTTAGTTAGCAAGAAAGTTGGTGTACATGAAAGGATTTGTTTGTGCTTGTCTTGTGTGTGTATGTGTATGTAATCAGTGGAATTGGACCATCTCTGTGATGTGGACCTGGTCTTTCAGAGCTCCACATATGTACACATATGCACACATGCACACACACACACACAAGCACACACAGAAACACAAACAAATGTACATACACACACACACATCACAAGCTGCTTCCAACACACACACACACACACACACACACACACTCACACCAAGCTTCAAATACCTACTGTTGGTCTCTCCAACACACACACACACACTTTCTCCCTCTCTCTCGCTGTCAGTCTCTCTGTCTCTCTGTTGGCAGACACTCTACCCACCCAGAGTTAGTCCTGCACTTCACCTTCTTATGCCACTCAGTCCAGTAGCCAATATTTACTTGGTTCATCATAAATATTAAATATGCACGAAGCAAATATTTGAGCTTGGCCACTTCGCAAAGTACTAATGAATCAGCCCATTCAAGAGACTGGAGAAGGAGAGGGGAGACCTACGAACACACACACACACACACACACACACACACGCACGCACACACACATACACACACAGTTTCATATGCTCTTGCACACAGACTGCATACAAACAAAAACTTAAGTGCACATATTTTTTGTACTGTGTGTATGTGTATATATGTGTATAAATGTGTGTGTGTGTGTGTGTGTGTGTGTGAGGAAGTGAAAGTTAATCCTTTTGACCCTGTGTAATTATGATCTCTCGACCAGAGCACATCCTAAACCAAACACACAGACACAAACACACACTTGCCCATGCAAACAAACACACATGCACCTACACACACACGCACACACACATGCATACACATACATGTTCACACACTGGTCTCCTTAACCGGTGTGAGAGGTGAGAGAGGGAGAAAGGTGAAAGGTCATTGCTGTGACACTGTGTTGCAGGCTGTTACCCCTCCATTGATTGAACCATTACACCAGTGCCAGTAGAGCAAAGGTTAATATGCTAATAGGTGTGTGTGTGAGTGTGTGTGTGTGCATGCGTGTGTGTGTGTGCAATACCGGAGGCATTTTTCATAACACCGTTTGTGAGGGAGGCTTCTTCTGAGTGTTTGTGTCTATATTTGTGTGTGTGTGTGTGTGTGTGTGTGAGGACACTGGCAGCATATCTGTGAATAAAAGGATGTGTGACGGGGAGTTGTGTGGAGAATCGGATTTTTACAAGCTCTGGCAGTTGCCTTTACGTCTCGAACACACAAAACATAATCTCCAGTCTTCCCTTCTCTCTGTCTCATTTTACACGGACACTAGGACTAAACAAACACACACAGACACAGACACACACACACACACACTGTTGGCCCACATTGCCCCTATCCAGACCTACCCAGAGGGGGATCTGTCTTTGGGGTACAAAGGTTGAACCCCTGGGGTGAGACAAAATGGTAAAGTGAACGACACAGAGATCCAGAGTGTGAGAGTCCAGGCTGGATCGGTCACCCAATCCTAGCCCTCTGCTCTGCCCAGCAGGAGTGCTTCTGTCTGGGCTAGGCTCTGACCAGAGCCCCTGTCTGATCCTGGATGACTTATCAGTGACTTGTTTTGGTGAGTTTGAATGCAACACTTAACAATCATCACCAAACCCACATACAGACACCACTCTAGGTGGGCTTGATATTGTGTATACAGATACGGAGATAAAAGAGATATACAGAGGTAAAACACATGCACACACACACACACACACACACACACATACACACACAAAATCAAACAGAGGGAGGCACAACAAATGTAGAAGGACAGGCATGGGACAGATGGAGACCAACTCAAAGTGGAGTGCCCTAATTGAGTGAATAGCTGCAGTTCATCTCCTTTTGATAGCGGCCAACTGTGGGAAGACACCGTGGCTCACTACTGTATTGTGTCAGGGTCTAAGAAAACCAAAACAAAAACACCCTCTTTTCTTTTAACGCAACACTTTCCCCAAAGCAGCGTCGCAGAAATGTCCTCAAACGAGTCAGTGTGAAAGCATCTGAGGTAAGTTTTAGTTATCTCAAGGATCAAAGTGCTTTAATCCCACACAGACTTGCAATTGCAGCAGTACGAGTTAGGATTAAATTTAGGATCAAATCCTAGACCAATCTGAAATCCAAGTCATATACATCATTGGCGTCCTCAGCTGTGGACAGGTTCCAAAAAGCATGTGAAATGGTGTGTTGGAGTATTACCCTCAACACTCTCCACTCGGGACGATGATCTTAAAACTTCAGTCACCACACACAGCAACTGGCCGATTCCCAGTCATGCAGGAATGCACTGGGAAATAGGGGTACACGGCACCAGTGTAACTTTGGGCCGGACCAGGTGTCGGATGGACTTTGGCACTGAGATGGTTTTGGGAACTTTGTGCTTAGCTGTGTTTTACTTGAGAGTGAGAAATGCGGACAGCGTGACATGGGCTGGAAGCTCCTTTAGTGCTGCAGTTATGATATTAAATATTCGTATTTGGTTAGGGTGAGAAAACGCTGTGTTTGAATGTGCGCCCTGTCTGTTGGCATCGAGCAGGGACACACACACACACACACACACACACACACACATGCGCGCACACGCACGTGCACACACACGCACACACACTGGCATAGTCTCCGTGGTTGGCTCAGTGAGAGATTGTGTGAATCAGGTCCAACAGCATATGTGTATGCCAGGGAACTCTGGGTAACCCGTGAAGCTGACTCTCAGCCAATAGAAACGCAGCTCATCCGAAACAGGGCTATCATTATCGGCCCTGTGTAAATGACGTTTCTTCCACACTGGCCTAAGATCAGACCCCAGTGCTTGAACGTTAGCATTCCCCCACTGTAATGGACCTTGCGAAACTGTTCTTAGGTCAGCACAGGAAAATGCACTTACATTAACTGCCTGTTATCCAGCCTCATCCCGGTCACTTGAGCTAAGGAACAGCTTCTCATTTTGGCCAAACACACCCTCAGAAAATAACACTCTAGATCTCAGAACACTGATCTTTGTTGTGCATTCTTTTCTAGAACATTCTGCATTCTGACTTGCACCTTCAATGCCTGTTTCTGCATCTGTTTGCCATGATTAGATAGAGAAATGCGTGCACTAAAAGAAATGTATCGTACGACCATCATAGTCTTCCGCTATGCTAATTATCAAAAGCATTAGCACACACTAGAGTTCAGTGTAAACACACATTCAAGCCTAACACAGTGTACCAAACCCAGTGCTTGGTCTGAACATTGTTTAGTTGTGAGACACCCTCCTGACTTCAGGAAGGACTCACCCTTGTCTCCCCTGCTGTATGGACTCCCCCGGGTCCCCCCCCCCGCACCGCACACGGATGGTTTAGCTCGTCCGCGCTCCACTTTGGTTCGGATGCTGACTGACTGTGGACTGAAGTGCACGTTCAGAGTGGGGGGGGGGGGGGGTGTTGGGGGGCAGACGTACTGCCTTGGTGGGGTAGTTGGTGGAGGGGTCGCAGGCAAGCGTCCCAGCGTCTCTCTGCCACGCCACTCGTAGACTTCACGCCTAATCATAGGTACCCTGTTTTCTACCTCTCTCTTTCAGCACTGTTTCAGTTCCCATCTCACTCTCTCACTCCTTCTACCCCCCCCCCTCTTTTTCTCTCTCACTCACTCTCTCTCTCTGGAATAGGGTTTTTTTTAAGGTTTGGCTGACATGTGGTGATTTAATGATCCAGGAGGGGCTATTTTAGTGCAGGCTACTGGTCCTACTGGTCCTGGTGGCCTGCACACAAATTCATGTACACTCGTACACACGTGCACACACAGACACACCATAAACACAGACACCACACACACACACTTTGGTCAAAACAAATGCTTTCATTTTAAGTTAAATTTAAAAAATACCCGTTTTTTAAATATTTTTTAAGCAGCTCGCTGTCTCTCTGTCTCCCTCTTCCTTAATCTCTCTCTCCCCTCATCTCTACCGCTCTCCCTCTCTGTTTATCTCTGTCTCTCTCTCCCTCTCTGTGCATATGCTACAGGCAGCTACAATGTTAAATGACAAAACCATTTCTCATGTACATCAGTGAACAGAATAACAGACATGTAAACCCCTAGGACCTCAAACTTACAAACTTCACAACAGAATTGGGCAGCAGTAGTACAGTACAAGCTCTCCTGGGGTGTTGATCTGCGGGGGTTAGAGTTCTGCTGAGGTGGGGGATCTACTGGGGTTAGAGTTCTGCTGAGGTGGGGGATCTACTGGGGTTAGAGTTCTGCTGAGGTGGGGGATCTGCGGGGGTTAGAGTTCTGCTGAGGTGGGGGATCTACTGGGGTTAGAGTTCTGCTGAGGTGGGGGATCTACTGGGGTTAGAGTTCTGCTGAGGTGGGGGATCTACTGGGGTTAGAGTTCTGCTGGGGTGGGGGATCTACTGGGGTTAGAGTTCTGCTGAGGTGGGGGATCTACTGGGGTTAGAGTTCTGCTGAGGTGGGGGATCTACTGGGGTTAGAGTTCTGCTGGGGTGAGGTGGGGGATCTACTGGGGTTAGAGTTCTGCTGATGTGGGGATCTACTAGGGTTAGTTCTGCTGAGGTGGGGGATCTACTGGGGTTAGAGTTCTGCTGAGGTGGGGATCTACTGGGTTTAGAGTTCTGCTGAGGTGGGGGATCTACTAGGGTTAGAGTTCTGCTGAGGTGGGGGATCTACTGGGGTTAGAGTTCTGCTGAGGTGGGGATCTACTAGGGTTAGAGTTCTGCTGAGGTGGGGGATCTACTGTGGTTAGAGTCCTGTGAGGTGGGGGATCTACTAGGGTTAGAGTTCTGCTGAGGTGGGGGATCTACTGAGATGAGGGACCTGCTGGGGTTGGAGGTCTACTGAGTTGGGGGATCTGCTGAAGTTTCAGCTCTGCTTAGGTAAGAGCTCTACTGGTATACAAGCTGGGATTTGCAAAATTTGGCCCTAATTTCTGCTTAGTCTCTGGAGAGTTATTCACTGCTAACACTCTCATTTATCATCCCTAACAAAACACACACATGTATGCACACCCACATGCGTGTACATATATACGTATATGTTGCACGCTTCTACAGACACACATACACACACACACACACAAACAGCAAATGCTCTGTGCTGGTTTCTGATTTATGTCTGGCCAGCTGGTGCTTAAAATGACCATCAAAATGAAAATCTTAATCTTATTAACCTCGACAGATTTGTCTTTCCTTCCTCCCAATCAGAATAAGTGGGAACAGAAGATTTACACGGATGTGCTTATAACACGTTCATACTCGTGCGTGCGCAAACACACACACACACACACACACACGCACACGCACACGCAAAATTGTGCAGGCTGAATTTGCCCTTTGGCTTCATTCTTCCACTGAAACCCAAAATCCCTCAAGTGAGAGGAAATCTAACACCAAACACACTGCAGTGTTTAACACACACACACACACATACATACACACACAGACACACGCATACACACACAGACACATGCACACACACACAAAGTTTCAGGCAATTAACCTCAGGATATCAGTGATCCAGAAACACACACATTTTCATTAAGTAGAAAACAACTCATTCAGAAACAAGAGTAGACAACAGGTTCCCTCTAAATGTCACACATGCACACATACACAAGCGTACACTCGCAACCCCCTCACCCCCCAACACACACACACACACACACACCCATAAACACACACACAGTAGAAAACACAGAACCTCATTCACTTCCATCATCCTCTGCTTGTATTCCCTCGTTCTTTAACCCCACCCCCCTTTCCCCTCGGCAGGTCTGTGCTGTACCGGTGGTACCAGAATGTTTCTCCTAGCCCGGAGGCTATCATTAGGCCTATAGGCTGCCCCTATAAAGCCTATTCCTGGCCTTTTGCAGCTGCTAGCCGCATGCTAACCGCCTCAGCCGCGGTCACGCGTTTATAATCCAAAATGTGGTGACAGTTCTGCAGCAGGACTGAGGGAAAGAGCGAGAAGGAGGGAGAGAGGGGGATGGAGAGAGAGAGAGAAAAGGAGAGAGAGAGGTAGTGTGTTGTGTAAACAGTACGTTTAAGGGCTAAGTTTGAGGCTGTGGAAGAGTGGAATTATACAGATGTAAGAGGGAAGAGAGAGTGTGGCAGAGGGATACGTGGGGCTCAGTTCTGAAGGTGTGGGAATGTGTGTGTAATAGTCTCATAAAAACCCAAGGATAGAGGGGGCTGTAAAGAGATAGGGATCTGCTCTGCAGCTCCGCTGAGATTAACCAGGAAAGAGAGGGCAGGAAACAGGTCACACTGAAGTGACCCCTACACACACACACACACACACTAACACACGCCACCGGTCACTCTGCTCTAACCCCCCTCTCCTCAAACCCTAATTAGGTGTTGTGAAACTCATGCAGTCTCACACTCAAGCAGCTCCTCTTACCTGTCAAAGTGCACACACACACACACACACACACATACACACGTGCACGCACACACACCTATTACTAGTACTTCACTATATATTAAAGCCTTTTTTCATTCCCTTGTCTTTATCATTGCTCCACCCTGACATCTCCGCCCATGTCCGCCAGGCCCCTCCCTCCACCTCCATCACACAGGGTCTTTTATGAGCATGCTGCTGAAATACAGCAAGCAGAAGTCGATATCTGTGTGTATGAGTGTGTGTGTGTGTGTGTCCGTCACTCCTCTAACTGCTTTCACACTCGCTCCTCCCTCTCCCCTCTATGCTCCCTCTCTTACACTCATTTTCAATGCCTGCCTTTAATGAGATGCTCTCGCAATCTGCAGTATGACCTCACACACACACACACACACACTTTGTGGTGATTGTGAGCACTCTTTGCTGTAATTCTTTTTTCTTGGACATGTGCATATATTTAAACCTGCATTCTGATTGGCGGCACTTCAAAGCTCTGCGGTAACGGGCCTGCTGCTCAGCAACAATAAAGACCATTTGCAGATTCTGTGCACTCTCATTGGCTCCTGACGGGAGGCCTGGGGTGCCCCCACAATGCTTTGCTGCCAGGGCAGTGTCCCCTCCACGTCTGCCCAGGTGAAAGCACTTTAAAGGAGAAGAAGAAGGAATGAGGGAAAGAGGAAATGAAAGCATGAAAATGTGAACTCAAATTAGGGTGGTTAGAAGTGACATATTTTGATTTATTTGCAGGCCGGAGAATAATTAGGGTTTTATCTAATAGAATGATTGTCACTAATAAAATGAGAGAATGAGAGGGAAAGAGGGAGGGGAGGGGAGAGATAGAGAGAAAAAGAGAGAGGTGATCTGTGATCAATCTTGGGTGAAGTGGCTGGATTAAAGGAAGTGGACAGCCCCCTACCTCAGGGCATGTGTGTGTGCAAGTGTGTGTGTGTGTGTGTGTGTGTGAGGCTGGGGGAACATGCTGCAGACAATTTTCAGCTCGACTGACTTTACTCTGTACAGCAGGCTTCACCAAAACAAACTGACAAAACAAAGGACACCGACTTAATGACCCATACCACATGACCACTGACTCCCATGAACCCCCCCCCCCACACACACACACACATAAGTATACCCACACATATACCCACAAACACTCATACACCCACACATATACACACAAACACTCATACACTCACACATATACCCACAAACACTCATACACTCACACATATACCCACAAACACTCATACACCCACACACATACCCACAAACATGCATACACCCACACATATACCCACAAACACTCATACACCCACACACATACCCATAAACACTCATACACTCACACACATACCCACAAACACTCATACATCCACACACATACCCACAAACACTCATACATCCACACACATACCCACAAACACTCATACACCCACACATATACCCACAAACACTCATACATCCACACACATACCCACAAACACTCATACACCCACACATATACCCACAAACACTCATACATCCACACACATACCCACAAACACCCACACGCAAAGAAGACTTGCACAGCAAGACTAAGGAACAAACACATCTGGGCAATATGAGAAAGACCTACAGAAAGTTCCGGAAGATTAAAGTTAACACAGCAGGAGGCATGCATGCCTTGTGTGTGTGTGTGTGTGTGTGTGTGTGTGTGTATGTGTGTGAGTGTGTGTGTGTGTGAAGGTAAAGTTATGTGGCAACCTCACAATGCTGGTTTTCACTCAGCTGTTCACTTAGGTGAATCATTTGGTACACTCTGGTACAATCACAAAGATGTGTACCACACACACACACGCACACATACGCACATATGCACACAAACACACACACACCCCCACTCCCACACATTTAATAGCCTATTGTTCACGAAGTAGAAAACAGCATCTGTGAGGGAGCAGTCTCTACACACACACACACACACACACACACACACACACACACACACACACACACACACACACACACACAGCACCTTCACATGAACATGCAATGTTTTCAAAATATAAACCATGTTCGTTTGCAAATTATGATATAAATATTAAAATAATGCAACGTGTGAGTATTTGAGGTATGAGTAACAACAAAGAGAGCATAATGGGCCAGGCTGCTATAAAGCCCACATCATAATGACAGGCACTAATGCCCCATCTCTGTACCTCACTGCAGTGTCTGTATGAAGCACTTCTAACTACTCACTCTCTAACTGCAAAGCATTTAATCATTTCTACTAGTTTGCAGGTTTGCAGAATGAAAGCACTGTTTCTGATTAAATCACATAGAGTGATGCATATGTTATATCTCTGTTATTTCAGTGCATCTAAGAGAAAGCAGGGAAAAATGTTTCAGTATTGACAATAATCCAGTAACACCAACTCAGTAACAATGCAGTGACAATAATCCAGTGACACTAACTCGGTAACTATGCAGTGACTATAATCCAGCGACACTAACTCAGTAACAATGCAGTGACAATAATCCAGAGACACCAACTCAGTATGCGGTGACAATAATCCAGAGACATCAAGTCGGTAACAATGCATTGGCAATAATCCAGTGACACCAACTCAGTAACAATGCAGTTTTGCCAGACTTCTCACTGAGGCTCTGATGCCTTCTTCAAGCACTTGATGGTTTATCCTGAAGCCCATGAGAGCCAATAATTTAGCTCACAACTATATAATCGATAATCTATATAATATATAATCTAGCACATGGCTTCTTCTGCAGCTTTGTCTGCACTGGTGACAGAGCAAAACATTAACCTCATCATGCCATGTCAATAATGCAAACGAAAGAGAAATTTCTCTGCAGGAGACAAATGAATTCAGTAGGACTTCCATTCCAACATTATCTCACTCAATTGCACTTATTTCATAAGCAAATGCCAAAACCGTGTGTGTGTGTGTGTGTGTGTGTGTGTATGTGTGTGTATGTTGTGCTGGTGACTTTATAAGCCCCTCCTCCCAGCCACACAGATCTTGTCTTGCGGCCGAGAGGTCACGGAGGGCAAACCTGAAGAAGGTTCGGGAGAAAAGCAGCACGACTCGGAACGTCTCTCTCTACAGACGAGTCTCTCAAAGTCCCAGACGGGTCTGTCTCTCCAGACGAGTCTCTCTCTCTCTCTAGACTCCAGTCCCCCAAAGCTTTTCCACAGTCAAACAGGACAGAATGGACAGGCTTCTGTTAGCAGATCACTGCTGATCACGTTGGCTAACATTCTGACATGTTCTGACACTGAAGCACTCTAACCTGGTAACAAAGAGACTTCTGGAATTTTGGGAGCTCCTTCAAGCGCATGCCGGCATGAAACTCTCTGATGTGGAAATCAGTCTTAACTGCAGGTGCTTCAGGTGCTCTAGGTTAATGGCTAACCGGCATGGCAGGTATGTTCGAGACATTATTATTCTCTGTGTGTGTGTTTGTGTGTTATCAGCATAACTGCACATGGTTATTGTATGAATATCCTGTTTGATAGCAGGCTGGATATGCAGTGGGTGTGTAAGTGGCTGTCTGGTGATGCATCCATCCAGACGGTCCTGGGACCTGAGATACGACCAATCAGTGTCCACTGACCTGTCTGCTCCCAGTTTAGAACATTACCTATACACAGTGATGAAGTGTGGGTAATTAACATATCAGCAGCATGAACGGACACATGGGCACACAACCACAGACATGCATGCACACACACACACACACAACCTGCACAATATTAGTCTAAGACTTATTGTGTGCCGTAACCTATCATTATTTAAATGGTGAGGCAGGGGTATTGGCATTCTCACATCCAATTCTCAGTGGAAATTGAGACAGAGAGAGATAGAGAGAGAGAGATGGAGAGAGGGAGAGAGATGGAGAGAGAGAGAGAGAGAGAGAGAGAGCAGAAAGGTGCAGTCTAGAGACATTCAGAGGCTGCCCAGTTTCAAAAGCTCACCGTTCTCAGGCATTCATGTGGGATTGTTTTAGAGTGGAGGGTTAATGATATCTCAGGCAACCCTCGTGTGATTGTTTGAGAGTGGAGGGTTAATGATATCTCAGGCAACTCTCATGTCTCTGCTGCCTTCTGGCTCCCTCCTTTGGCTGTTAGTCCTAGCTGGGTACGAGTCTCTGGTGCACTCTGTTGAACTCTCCAGTGCATTCCAGAGCCAATCATCTCCGTGTTTCTTGATCTCTGCTGGGCTGCACGACCACGTCTCTTGTGATGAGACTCACGCTCCACCCTGCAGGAGAGCTCCTGCTCACCAGAGCAGCCTGGCCACCATGGACGTGCCAGCTGCACGTGTGATCTACCTCATCTGTGTGATCTACCTCATCTGTTTGATCTACCCCATCTGTGTGATCTGTGTGATCTACCTCATTTGTGTGATCTGTTTGATCAACCTAAATTGTGTGATCTACCTCATCTGTATGATCTGTGTGATCTACCTCATCTGTGTGATCTACCTCATTTGTGTGATCTGTGTGATCTACCTCATTTGTGTGATCTACCTCATCTGTGTGATCCCTGAAAGACACTGAATGCTGATCCTGGGTGCCACGGAGACGAGTGACTTGCTGTTGCCATCAGCACCCCTGCTAAACTGTGTTTAGCTATTTACTGTGTGAACTATATTTACAGCGTGATTGGTTCTCAGTGAACTCTCTCTTTAAATATTTGATGGTCATTTCTTCATGCTTATAAGCTACTCATATAAGTCTTATAGCAAGTTAAAGTTATAAGGAGAAGCAAATTCATTCACTGTGTGCTAATAGCTTGCCACGTGGTGTCGATCATTAGCACTGTCGCCTTGACTTCCTCATTAGGGGCCTGGACCTGGATTCCATATATATGATTCCTGTAAAGCTGATTTGTGACAATGTGTGTATGTAACTGAATTTAATTTAATTGAATTGGGCTGTGGCCATGGGCCTTAACCCTTAACCCTTAACCTTTTTAATTAACGCAAGCCTTGACGTGTTCATCTACGTCCGATACCCGGTCACACAGAGGAGACAGTGAGCTGCGGAACGTGAAAACAATTGACGGGAAGGAGGGAAAAAAGCAAAGATGGACAGAACAAGAAAAGGAGTAAGAGTGGGAAGAGAAAGAGGTGAAGAGGTGAGAATGATGGATAAAACGAGAGATATAGAGTGAGAATGACAAAAATAACTCAGTGAGAGAGTGAGAAAGAGAGAGAGAGAGAGACAGCATACACTGTGTTATGGAAGGAATGAGAGAGAGCACCCCAGAGACCAGCTCGATCCAAATGCTCCATCTATGCAAATTAGATCGTTAACGATGGCCGTTAATTAAAACCCATTTGATACAAAACACTTATCCAAGCACTCGGCGACATCAAAACTTTCTGCTGGAGAGTTATGGCCACTCTTCTCCCTTGCACCCTCTCTCTCTCTCTCTCTCTCTCTCTCTCTCTTTCTTTCTCTCTCTCTCTTTTTTTCTCTCCCTCTCTCCCTCTCTCTTTCTAGCTCCTCTTGCCCTAATGGATCCTCTTTATCTAGGCTGACCTAACTATTGTCAGGGAGCTGGATTTGTGAGGGTTGGAAGCGTGCGGCGACCCAGTGGGACATGTGTGTGTGTGTGTGTGTGTGTGTGTGTGTGTGTGTATTTGTGTGTGTGTGTGTGTGTGTGTGTGTGTGTGTGTGCTTGGCGCCGCTCCATCCGCCCAATCTGTGCCTCCTCTCCTCAGTCTAAATGAGAAGACGCTATTTAGACGGAGAGGAAGAGCAATGGGACCCCTGACACTGGCCGCTTTGGTCTGAACTGAAGGGGACAGACGGAGAGAGAGAGAGAGAGAGAGAGAGAGAGAGAGAGAGAGAGAACAATCACCGGGGCTAGCTCATCCTGCATGGACTACTTTAGAGAGCTGCTTTAATTGCTTTTAATATTCACAAGGTAAAAGAAAGCATCCATGTGTGTTCTTGTGTGTGTGTGTATGTGTGTGTGTGGGTGTCCATGTGTGTCCATGGTAACTAGGCTCATTGTTCTGTCTCAATAAGTCAAGTGGTGACGGAATGCACTTGACCTTTCACCTTATCTTTGCTTTCATCTTTTCTATTCACTTCTTTATTACTCTACTCCCCTATTTTCTCTCCCTGTCTCTCTCTCCATCTATCCCTTACTTACTTCCTGTCTCTTTTTCTCCACCTTGTTTACAGTTTATTTCCTGCATGATAACTCTGTATATTTCATTTAGTCCACACCCTAACTATGCAGAATTATAATCTCTATGCACTGATTAGAAAGAACACAGATGCTTTAAAATACGCATTTGGCATATTCCAAACCTCTGGCTTTGAACATCTTCTGTGAAACAACACCTGACTCTTGACATTTGGCTGGTTTGGTGTTGAGGGGTGGAAAACTCGTACCTGTAGTGCTTGACTCCCTTGACTCCTTGGTGTTTACCTCTTTGGTGTTTGACTCTTTGGTATAAAGTCTGGCTCAAGTTTGCAAACTGGCAGTGTTCTAGTCTAATAGAGTCATGTAGGTGACTAAAAGAAAAATAAAAGAGTATTAAAGAGAAAGGACATATGTAATGTAGAGATGAGAAAGAGACAGAGAAAGAAAAGGCTTTATTGAGAATGACCTATTAATACCCATTAACATTTATTTATACATATAAACACTTATTAATCAATATAAATGCAGTGCACCACATCTTTTCAAACATATAATGAGAAAGAAAGATAAAAGAGAGAGAGAGAGAGAGAGAGACATAAATTACAGGAGGAGAAAGTGGATCTGTTTAAACGGGACTTAACACGTCCAACACAAAGCCAGCAGAGTAAACTGAAACCTGTGTGTGTGAATGTATGTGTGTTTGAGTTGAGTGGCAGTCAAAGGTCTAAAGTGGTGCAAAATAGGAAAACCACACACACACACACACACACACATACACACACACATATGCACCCCCCCACACACACACATACCCTCACACACACACACAGATGGAAAGCCTTATCATGTGTCCATATCATATTCCCAGGCCTCTTTCATTGTTCCACCTTTACCAGAATTCTCTTCCACCCACCAGAGTCCTGCTCCTCCACCCACCAGAGTCCTGCTCCTCCACCCACCAAAGTCCTGCTCCTCCACCCACCAGAGTCCTGCTCCTTCCCCCACCAGAGTCCTGCTCCTCCACCCACCAGAGTCCTGCTCCTCCCGCCACCAGAGTCCTGCTCCTCCACCCACCAGAGTCCTGCTCCTTCCCCCACCAGAGTCCTGCTCCTCCACCCACCAGAGTCCTGCTCCTCCCCCAGCAGAGTCCTGCTCCTCCACCCACCAGAGTCCTGCTCCTCCACCCACCAGAGTCCTACTCCTCCCCCCACCAGAGTTCTGCTCCTCCACCCACCAGAGTCCTGCTCCTCCAACCATTCACACAGTTCTCGCAGGACTTTAATCCCAGACTCCTCCCTTCCAACGTACTGACCCTCTACATCCAAAAAGAAAAAAAGAAAAGAAAGAAAGAAACAAACAAACAAACAGAACAAATCTGGAGGAACTGTGGAGGCTCAGGAACTTCATACACATGTATGCACATAAAAATTACAGAGGTATGAGGTTAAGGGTTAGGAGGTTTGCCATGGTCACGCACCGTGGAAACCAACATGCCATAACACACTCACTCTCTCTCCCTCTCTCTCTCTCTCTCTCTCTCTCTGTTATTTCCTCTGTATATCTGAACATTTCTAACATGAGTTTTCTTTTTTCTTTCCTTTTTCAAATCGGTTTTCCCTTCTTCTCTTTTTTCCTTGGAGACTTTCTCCAGCACACACACACACACACACACACACACACAGGCTGCACACAGGCAACTCCGCTAACCCATCAATCACCTTAACATGCTAATTAGTGGGATTTATTTTATTCAGCAAAAATAACACTCAGAATCCCATTACACTGCTGCCCTTAGGGCAAGAGTGTGTGTGAGCAGGGAAAAAGAGCACATGTGTGAGTCAGAACGAGCTGAGTGCACACACATACACACACATATGTGCGTGTGTGTGTTGGGGCATATATATATATATAACTAATAATTTTCATATCACCCGGTGCTTTCAGAATGCTTTTATTATGTATTTTTATTTTTACTGATCTTAACTTTGAACAAACTTGAATCAGCTGTTTACTGAGAGTGTCAGCCAGAGAAAGAGAGCCAAACTCAATGTGTGTGTGTGTGCGTGTCTGTGTGTGTGTGTATAAATTACTGTCCAGAGCAGAGAGCCAGAGAGACAGAGAGAGAGAGAAGACACTGTTGTTGGTAGTACTACAACATTAAACACGCTTGCAAATGTAAATGCCTTCATCATCTTTTCCCTCTTTGGTCAATGTGTCAAAGAACAAAAATGGACGCCAACAGCCACATTCAAACCTGTTTGACATATGTGATGCAGGACTCCTCAGTAGGACTACAGGAACGCTAGTATAAGTGAGACAACACCAGTCCTAACAAGAAACGCATTGTGAATGCATGACAGGACCTTCCTGGGTTCTTGGAGCACTTCCTGGGTTCTGGGGACCTTTGCTGGGTTCTGGGGACCTTTGATGTGTTCTGGGGACTTTTGATGCGTTCTGGGGACCTTTCCTGGGTTCTGGGGGCCTTTGATGTGTTCTGGGGACCTTTGCTGGGTTCTGGGGACCTTTGCTGGGTTCTGGGGGCCTTTGATGCGTTTTGGGGGCCTTTGCTGGGTTTTGGGGTCTCCTGCTCATTTGATGGATTCTGCCATCTTGCACCAGCACCGTTAAGAGAGAATGTGCCAGGTCACTTCTGTTCTAATCTTTTTCAACCTCTATCTTTATCCTTGACAAATTAATTGATCATACAAGCATGTACGTGTGCTTTTGTGTGTGTGTGTCTGTGCTTGTGTGTGACCTCTGTCTTTTCTGCTGGAGGCATGGCACTACATTATTCTTCCTCCCTTGTTAGATTAATTAGCCATTTACTTTTTTGCGTCTCCCTCTGCTCTGTGTTTCATTAACGCATTAACACATCCAGCAAGGACATGTAGAGCAAGACCGGCACCCGTTGCACACTTTGTAGTCTCTCTCTCTCTCTCTCTCTCTCTCTGTGTGTCCATCTTTCCCTCTAAGTCGCTTAATCTCTCCTTCCTCCTTTGACGAATTGACGAATCAACGCTCCAGTGGAGGACTTCTGGGAAAGTCACGAATAATTAGGGGTAATTGATTAACGTATGCAAACGAACAGTCAGGTGCCAGACGCTAACGAGAGAAATGGCAGCACCAGCACTGAAAGTGTAAGGGTGGACGCTTGCGACACCCGTAGCAAGGACAAAGCAGACAGCGTCTCCGTGGCACGGACGACGCCAGAGTGTGTGAGAGCAAATGAGAAGAGTGAAGATGGAGCGAAGCAATAGTTTGCATGCTAATGATGCTAAAATGGGAGGGGCTGGATAAAGCCCTAACATGTTTGCTCTGTACCCACCTGGATACGGTCAGAGTTCATGAAACCTCATAAAAAGTGAATCGCTGCTGGACTTTTACTGTGCTGGAGTGTATTGACATGTAGAAGGACTGTGTAAATATGCGTGTGAGTGTTGTGTGTGTTTGAGTAAGATGGGTGTGGTGTTTCTGCTGCAGTAATGAGGTGTGTGTGATGCTGGTTGTGTTCAATTAGGGTGTGTTGTGTGCCATGTGTGCTTCATATGTGACTCTCCCTCACCCCCCAACACATTCTCTCTTTCACACACACACACACACACACACACACACACACACACACACACACACACACTCTCTCAGACTGACATTGAGCAGACTGCCAGATTGTCCTTAGTAGCATGTACTAATGAAATCACGTTACAATGTTACACAGTGTCCAGTTACCAATGTGTGTGTAAGCTGAGGATGGAGCCGTGAAGTGAAATATAATTTAATACAGTTAATAGTAACATATTGGTGGCCTTAAATTTGGAGTGGGAGGAGTTGAAATAATATGGGAGGAGCTATTGTGTAATCAGTACAAAAGTTCATTCAAGCAATCACAATGTTATTTTATGCATGCACACACACACACACACACACACACACACACACACACACACACACACACCTACTGTGGTAGTGCTGTAGTTGGCCCTGTCTGGCTAGCACGCTGTAATTTACAGTTGTTTAGAGCTGTCACGTTGAAAACTCAATTAAGCCCCAGAACACTGCACTCCACTGCTGCTGCCACACACACACACACACACTCACACACACACACACGCCGAGTTTGGCTCTCTTTCTCTGGCGCACACTCTCAGATATCTCCTGTTGTAAATATTTGAGGCTGAAAACAAAGAGGAGTCAGGGATTCATTTAGTTGGTTTGAAAACATGACACTGTGATTAAAAGAGAGAGCGATGGAAAGAGAAGGAGAGAGAGAGATAGGGAGGGAGGGAGAGAGGGAGGGAGAGAGAAAAAGAGTGGAGCAGACACTGAGTGAGCTTTGGCTCACTGAAGCAGACATCATAAAGCAGAGTGGATAGGCAGTGGCCAGAGAATGGAAAACAAGAGAGAGAGAGAGAGAGAACTGAAGGGAGAAGAAAAGATGAGAAGAAGAATAGAATCCAGAAAGACCAGGGGAGGTGGGAGGAGGTAGAAACATACAGAAGGAAGAGGTGGGGGGGGGTTGTGGGTCTTGAAGCTTGTGGTAATAGCAGCATCAAACTACTGTTCTGTGATTCTCTGATCAGTACCATATGAACCATCCACTTCACATTTAACATCTGCTCTACAGACCTCATTTATCAGCACACACACACACATGCACACACACACACACACACACACACTCAAAATGTTCCTGCACCCACACAACCATGCTAACACCAACAAGTGGTAATGTGTCTGTGTCTGTTGTATGTGTGTGTATGTGTGTGTAAGTTTGTGTGTGTGTGTGTGTGTGTGTGTGAGTGTGCACGCGCATGTGTGTGTGTGTGTGTGTGTGTTTGTGTATAACAGGCTGGTATCTGGAGCCCAGACACATTTATGTTGTCCAGATTAACAGTATTTCACTCCTTCGGCCTTTCGCTTTAAATAATACAGCAGTCCTTCAGTTAGCCATATGTGTACTTGCAGCACTGTGTGTATGTGCATGTGTGCATGTGTGTGTGTGTGTGTGTGTTAGCTTACTGGGAATAGAGTGGTGACAGCGGTCTGCTCAACATAAGACCACTAGTAATGACTCTCGTTGCTATAGCAAATTCTATTTGTTTAACATGCATGATGGGAAGACATTTCTACCTTCTGCAAGACATACAAGGCAAAGAAAGTTTGCAGCCAAATTTGCAGCCATTATATCTAGGGCGGAGTTTCTGGGCCTGTCGTCCAGCTATAGACCGAGGAGCTTGTCTGAGGGGTCAGAGGGGAGTTGGGCTGAATAGGCAGAGGGGAGGTTTCCAGGTTGTTGCCTGGTAAGTCGATCACCATGGCTCCAGTCTTAAGTGAATTTTTATTGAAGCAGCTGCTCTTGAGAGGGTGTAGTGTTAAGGCTCTGTTATGTTCCACTTACACAGTCCACAGCTTCATGCTTCTGACGGACATGTTCCTAACGAGCTGTAATTAAGACATGAGATCCACTCCGGCACAGAGCCATAACGAGCTTAACGAGCTTGACAAGCCACCCTCACGCAAACTTCAATTAGCATCAGCCCCAATCCTGAAGCGTGCACCCGTCAAAACACTCTCATATGAGCAACAATGGCACGCATGCATATACACACACACACACTGGACCAGTGAATTAAGACATTCACAGGGGTCAAACAGCTTAGAATTACACTTATCAACAACTTCATTCGAGACATGTATTATCAAAAGAGCATTGTTCGTATTTGGGGCGTATGCATCTCGTGTTTGTCCACAGTCTCCATCAGACCCTGGAACACTAGTAGCTGGATACTGCTGACTGCCAGACCACGTTCAACGCAGCAGTGACACTGACACATGTAGGAACCACGGCTGGGCCTGATAAAGCCACTGGGTCTGAGTAGCCGCAGAGCTGAGGCGGAGTGGGAAGATCTGGCCGGCGGGGATCTTGTGGTCAGACAGTGACATGTGATGAACAGGGTGGGGAGAGGCTGCCAAACGGAGCTTGGGAGCAGATGGGCCGTCCAGGAAGCGCTCACATATAAGACAAGTGGAAGGCAAGGGCACCTCATTCAGCGCACAGGGAGTGTGTGGAGCACGGAGTGTGTGGAGCACGGGGAGTGTGTGGAGCACAGAGAGTGTGTGGAGCACAGGGAGTGTGTGGAGCACGGGGAGTGTGTGGAGCACAGGGAGTGTGTGTGGAGCACAGGGAGTGTGTGGAGCACGGAGTGTGTGGAGCACGGGGACTGTGTGGAGCACGGGGAGTGTGTGGAGCACAGGGAGTGTGTGTGGAGCACAGGGAGTGTGTGGAGCACAGAGAGTGTGTGGAACACAGGGAGTGTGTGTGGAGCACAGGGAGTCTGTGGAGCACAGAGAGTGTGTGGAGCACAGGGAGTTTGTGGAGCACAGAGTATGTGCAGCAGGTGATGTGTCTACTAAAGCCTGAGAGTGGATGCTGAGTGTATGAATCATACCATATCGTCACATATAGAAATCATACATTCACAAGAGCTCTCTCTCTCTCTCACACACACACACACACACACAGTGACCACAGTAACTTAGCTCTTCAGAAGTCAGACAGCTTAGAGAGACACAGTGGCTGCCTTCCAACTCTGCCACAAGACACACCCCGCTGTTTACACACACGCACACACACACACACAAAAGATTGCAGTAATGAACACACATAGTGACAGTAGTTTGCCTCGTCTTATGAACTAGGACAGAGAGAATGAAAGAGAGAGAGACAGAGAAAAACAGAATTTGGCAAAAGACACTGCCCTCAAATACAGATGCACACAAACACACAAAAAGACAGCTGGACAGCAGGGCTTGTGTAGATGTGTATGTGGTGTGTATGTGTGGGTGCGCGCATGTGTGTGTGCATGTGTGTGTGAGTGTGTGTGTGTGTCGGGCTCTTTCTGTGTGTTTGTCAGGTCTTTGATTAATGACTCTCCATCATGAAGTACGATGAGGGGCAGAAAGGTTTTCTAACACACACACACACACACACACACACACACACCCATACAGATACACATACACACAGACACACATACACTTATGCACCCACACACACACACACATACACACCCAGTCTCTTTCATTCCCTTTTTTGTTAACCACAAAGTTAACTTAATAGCCACTGCCAAATTTTACATCACACGTGTGTGTGTGTGTGTGTGTGTGAGCTCTCATATACAGTGTTCTGCATATGCTCATCAGTGGTATGCCTATGCTGTATAAACTAGGGGACAGGACTGATAAGAGGTCCTTTGACTTAAGGGCAATGAGATGGAGAGAGACAGTGTGTGTGTGTGTGTGTGTCAATGTTGCACACACACCCACACAAACATACACACACGCATCTCTGTAAGAGCAGCTGATAATGATGATTAGTGATTTGTCTCTGAGACGTGAAAACAACACAGCATTATTATGTTGTAGTGGTGGAATGCAGCAAACTGTTTCTGGCTATGAAACACACACACACACACACACACACAAACACAAGCAAGTAAATCTATCCTTATTAAAAGGAGCGAGAG
>JAGXOD010000018.1:3795000-3800000 GCA_020368025.1 Brachyhypopomus occidentalis
TGTATTAATGTGTTTGTGTGTGCATTATTGTGTGTCTGTGTGTGTGTATTAATGTGTTTGTGTGTGCATTATTGTGTGTCTGTGTGTGTGTGTATTAATGTGTTTGTGTGTGCATTATTGTGTGTCTGTGTGTATTAATGTGTTTGTGTGTGCATTATTGTGTGTCTGTGTGTGTGTATTAATGTGTTTGTGTGTGCATTATTGTGTGTCTGTGTGTGTGTGTATTAATGTGTTTGTGTGTGCATTATTGTGTGTCTGTGTGTGTGTGTGTGTTTGTGTGTGTATTAACGTTTGTGTGTGTATTACTCTGTGGGTGTGATTGTCCCTCTACTCAAGCTGTTGTTTCAGAAACTTTTCCTTAGTAGAAATGTGGCTTAGCGGGCGAGTGTGATCTCAGAGGAGAGAGGGGTGTAAACTCGCTCTGATAAGAATACTTCAAACCCACCAGCACGTGTGGCTTTCTACCCTTGAAGCCTGGCACTGTTATCAGGACCAAACAGCACAGAGCCAGCGTGAACACTGTTGGTCTCCCTGTTGTATTCCTTTCTTTACCCAAGACTGGAGTGCGTGTAGGGGACGTGGTGTGTGTGTGTGTGTTGTGGGGGCGTTTAGTGGTCTTAAGGGGTATTGCGAGGTGGGGGGTTCTCTTGGACAGGAGAGAAAGACAGACGTGGGGGAGCCAGAATTCCTGTGCTAATAGTTTACAGAAAAAAACACATTTTTAACTGAATAAAAACCACCCCCCCACACACACACACACACATACACACACACGCACACTCACACACACAAAGTCCTCATGAGTCTGGGCTTAAGGGTGCTAAACTCTTTTTCCGACCATGTCCGAGTGTCACCCTGCCTATTCCCGGTTGCTCCAGACCCAGAGTCCTCAGTTCTAACCATAAGCCCCTTGTCCAGTCTACTGGTCAAAGGATCAGTCCTACCAGACTTGCCAACCAGATACTGGAATGACAAACACAGCTTTTCTATTCAGGTAGTGAGTGGGGTCTTTCATGGCTTCAGGCAAGACTAAGTGCACCATCTGCATCTAACACAAAAAGGATATCTCAATATGTCCTAAGCAGGCAATCTATTCCTCTGGACTCTTTGTCAGCTGTTCCTGCCTGCCACTGTGCAGGGGTGTTTGGAGGGGACGTTCCTGAGCGTCGCACCGGCCGTTTCGAAAGACACCAAAGCACCCACTCCTGTCGGATACACGTGTGAATGGTTTTTCATCAGAGCACACACTAATGTGGATACCATGCTAATAGACATACCACACCCCTCCCTGAGGAGAACAGAGTGCCTAGTGACTCAGTCTTGTGATGACACCTGGAACAAATGAGCAAAGAACAGCGAAAAACACCAGCACTGACCACTGTGTGTGTGTGTGTGTGTGTGTGTGGCTTTTTTTGGAGAGACAAAACTATAAGAACACTAATGTATCTCTTGTGACAGGCAGGCACTTAGAAGGGCTGTGTGTTTGTGTGCGTGTGTATGTGTGTGTGTAAATGTATTTGTGTCTGTGCGTGTATATATCTGTGTGTGTGTGTGTAATGTGTGTGTGTGTGTGTGTGTGTGTGCGTGTGTATGTTTGTGTGTATGTGTGTGTGTGTGTGATGTATATCCAGTAAATTATAGCTCATCAGCGCACTCGCCCCTATCCTGCTTTTTATTAGCCTAATTAAAAGACCTGCATTTGTCTCCGTGACGACCACTGGCCCTATCAAGGTGCTATTTACTGGCCAGGCATCCATGGTGATCCTGTCGCCGTAACGACCGGCCTTGCTGATTGTTTCCCTGACAACACAATGCATCATCATCTCACTCGCAGATACTATAGCACAGACACACATGAACACACACAAACAGAGACATGCACAGAGAGAAATGGGTCTGTTGAGTATAAAAGCCTATTGTAGCATTACTGAAGGTGGCAGCCATCAATAAGTGTGCCACCACTCTCTGGATGTGTGTATGTGTGTGTGTGAGTGTGTGTGTGTGTAAGTGTGAGTGTGTGATGGATAGAGCGAGCGACTCAGTGTAAATAGCCCTAATGCCTTATCTCTTATTTAAATGGATCTCTCTTATTTACGACTGCCACAGGGCCAATGCTATCACACACACACAGACACACACGCACGCACACACACACACATACACAAAAAAATGCTCGCGAACTTCAAGACAAGAGCCTTTGGGATGGATTTACTTGTGTCTGAGATGGCTGCAGGGAGATTTGATGGGAATGGGATAGTATGTGTGCATGTGTGTGTGTGTGTGTGTGTGTGTGAGAGAGACGCACCTGATCAGGCAGTGCGCACCTCACCCTCACCGGACCTCTCTCCCTCCCCCTGGTAACAACGGGCTATCCGTTACTGTGCCGACGGGGAGAGTGACAGGCCTATTTGCGGGGCTGGCGGGCTGCTGTTGACTGATTGGACAGCAGATCGTCGGGGCGATGGCCATGTGACAGCACACACTTCCATTTGGGTGAAAAATCTGGCTAATGTGGCCAATGTGTTGAGGGCACTCGCAGGAAAGAGAGGTACAGTCAAGTTCCCAAACACTGACAGGGTTATACACGGTGTGTGTGTGTGTGTGTGTGTGTGTGTGATCTATTCTAATACCAAATAAATGAAGAAGGTAAGCTTAATTCCATTCAAACACATGCCATACAGCACACCAACAGTGTGTTAGGGGTGTGTGATGTGGTGCAGGTTTGGCTATGGTGGTGTTTTGTGGGCCTTGCTTGAGCTGATGTGTGTAAGGGCTTTTACCTCGAACGGTTTCAGTCTCACCTGGGCTTCACATTTCAGAGCTCAGTTGGACACACACACACACACACACACACACACACACACACGGACACACACGGACACACACAGACTGGAGAAGTGCACGTCTAATTTATAATGCTGTTTTCAAGATGTTATTTTCAGGGCATTTTTGCTTTGGGCATGAATTACCTATGAGTTTTCAACAAAGATTAAATACAGGAAGGAAGTGAAGTTTATAAGAAAGAGGGAGAGAGAAAGAAAAAGAGATGGAGACGGAGGAATAACATCAACTCAAGAACCAACTCATCACTGAACCCAAAACACACCACAATGAAAACCTTTATTGTCCTGAGTGAGGAGACAAAAGGGAGACAGTAGCATGCAAGAGAGATGGAGAGAGAGAGATGGAGAGAGAGAGAGGAATGGAGAGAGAGAGAGACAGATAGAAGGGGGGCAGTGAGGAAAGGGCTTGTTTTCAGAGCAAACCTCCCGGATTTGTGTGAGAACCTCATAGGAATGTTTTCCTCTCGCGGATGGCTGAAAGTCATGCCACACACACACACACACACACACACACACATACACACACACACACACGGTGTGGAGGGTTCGAGACAGGACAGCCAGATTTACAGAGGTGCCAAAGACTTCATGTCCAAACGTCTCCAGGGTCTCATCAAACCTCTCCCACCTACTCCCTCCTTAAAACCAGCTCAAGGCACAGACCCTTCTCTCCCTCCCTCTCTCTGTCCCTCTATATCTTGCTCTCTCTCTTTCCCTCTCTGTCCCTTTCTCTCTCTCTCTTTCTCCATCTCTCTCACTCTCTCAGAAGAGTAGAACACAAAACAGAAGGACACCAGCCCCAACTCCCCCACCATATAGCCCCGCCCCTTGCCTGTTCCTGCCCCCCTGGCCTGCCATGCCCCGCCCCTCCAGGCTCTGCCACACCCCCAGTAGTTAATGGCAGGGGTCTACAGGGCTCCGGACTGCTACTATGAGATCTTTCCTACCACGCTGCCAGTCCAGAGTGTGGGCCAGTGTTGCGCATCACGCATGAGGCGGAGTTGGTGTTAGGACGGGGTCACACTCCCTGCACGGCCCAGGGATCCACACGGTGGGTCCAGTGTCCATGAAAATACAGTACAAACCACATGATCCTGGATGCGCGCACAGGGAAAGACCTAACGTACGTTAACGGGATGATTGATATTTATGTCAGTGTGTGTGTGTGTGTGTGTGCTTGTGCACGCTTGTGTCAGGGTGTGTGTGTGTGTGTGTGTGAGTGTGTGTGTGCATATGTGTGTGAGTGCCTATGTGTGCTTGTGCATGCTTGTGTCTGAGTGTATGTGTGTATGAGCGCATGTCTGTGTGAATATGTGTGCACATTTTTGTGTGTGTGTGTGTGTGCGGGCTGGTGTCACTGAAGTCTTTAGTGGTGGTCTGTGGAGAGAAGTGAAATCCCTCTCTCGGGCCTGCCACTTTCATTCCTACTCTCTCTCTCTCTCTCTCTCTCTCTCTCTCTCTCTCTGTCTTTCTCTTTCTCTCCTCTTGGCTCATCTTTAATGGCTGTGAGAGTGTGTTTGTTTGGGGGGGGGGCTGGCAGGACATCCCCAGCCCTCCTAAACCTTCTCCCCCAAATAAAAACCCCACAAAGGACTTTTTTTTGTCCCCCGCAGGCAGCGGTAGCTTTACAGGAAGTGAGTGTGCTCCAGAGCTGATGATTTATGGCTGTGTGTCCTGGGTGGCAGTTGGCCGGAATCCCTCTGTCAATCAAACTGGGTCCAGGAGCAGCGGCCAATGGGGCGGCTTCCCCTGCCACTTTAAAAAAGATCACAATGGCTGTCATTAGGAGAGAGAGGGAGGGAAGAGGGGAGTCGCCGGCACAGAGGGGAGAGAAAAGAGGGAACAATCAGCAGAGGAGAGAAGATGGAGGGAAGATGGATGAGTTCTGGCCCTCTTTTCAGGGAGAAGCCCTGGAGCTCTCTGTGTTTCTGTCATACACACACATGTCTCTCTCTCTCTCTCTCTCTCATACACACACACACTCACACAAACACACACAATTTGACCTTCACTAAAAAGACTATTCTACATCTCATTTTACTGTCACTTTAAAATTAACTTTTTTTCACTCTTTCCAGTTACTCTGGGTGTGCAGTGAAGAAGCATGTGTGTGTGTGTGGAGATGGTAATGTATTGAGACTGCAGAAAGCTGTCCCT
>JAGXOD010000018.1:3805000-3810000 GCA_020368025.1 Brachyhypopomus occidentalis
CTGCTGATATGAATCAGCTTCAGCCGATATGGCAGTGATTGCTTTGTGTTCTGTGGCTGGGTTTCACAGAGCCAGGCTGGGAAACGCTTGAGGTAAATGTTCCTCCTCAAGACGTTTGATAGAAGCGACTGAAACCTTCAATTAGCCCGCTACCCCTCCAGTGACCCCTCCAGCCAGGCAAAATTAGCCTGGGCTGACCCTGCCGTAGACCACACTCGACCTATGACCTTGTCAAGTGAACCCCAGTTCGATTGAGAGCAGAGGTTGCTGGTGATGTTGGTTAGAAGGAAAGAGGGGGCAGGGCGGGGGTGGGGTGAGGGGTGGGGTGGGTGTGGTTTAGAGGCAGGGGTCTTTAACCTGGTTAAAGGCTGGATTTACGAGCTTGGGCTTTGATTGAGCTAAAAGGAGGATTCTCCCCCCAACCCAGCATCATGACATCACTTGGGTGGGGTCACAGACAGAAACCATGACGACAGGCGGGATGAAATAAAGAGTGATAGGAAAGAGAGGATGAGGTCATGTGGTTCAGGATGCCTGCCGTTACCTCAGTAACAAAAGGCCAACTTGCCATTAACTTCATGACATAGTTTAGGACAAAAATAAACAAATAGAAATACATAGACTTTTTTTTTTCTAAAATCTTGATTTTATTTTATAATGATTTTGTTTTTTAAACTGAAAACATTTATTCTTATGTATTTATTTTTATTTATTTTATTTATTGATATGATGACCATTACTTTCATTCAGTAAATTCTCAATATCTGAAGCCATTTTCATCAGAGACAATATCTGTCTATCTAAGATATGAGTAAAATGATTGAATTAGAATGTGCAATCTAATTGGTCTCATAATTGTCCAATGAAGTGACCTGTAAATGTGACTGATTAGATTATGTTAATTCGCTCTTAACTGGAGGACGTGTCACGGCATTATGTAACTGGGGGCAGTTACACCATCACATATTCCTTTGGAGCTCCTGGTTGGTGATTTAAGACACCTTGCAAGTGCATGGAGGTTACCATTTCATTACACATTCAGAAGCATATCTGATAGCAGTGTCTGATAATCTGAGAGCAGTGTTTTATAGTCTGAGAGCAGTGTCTTAAAATCTGAGAGCAGTTTCTGATAATCTGAGAGCAGTGTCTGATAATTTTAGAGCAGTGTCTCATAGTCTGATAGTCTGAGAGCAGTGTCTGATAATTTTAGAGCAGTGTCTTATAGTCTGATAGTCTGAGAGCAGTGTCCGATAGTCTGAGAGCAGTGTCTGGTAATCTGAGAGCAGCACAGTGGCGAACAGGTGGGGCGGCGTTTTACTAATCTAGCGTTAGCTCCTACCTCCCAGCCATCGTGGCTGCGGTCACCATGGTCACCGTCGCTTGGCATTTCATCATAGGGTCCGAACTGCTCGCCTGGCTCCAGGCTCCTTTTGCTCCACACGCCCAGGTTGCCAACGGAAACGCCAGACTCGCGTAGCTCGAAGTCTGGGGGCGGCGACGAGGCCGCATCTTTCCCGCCAAGGTACGCTGGTGAGTGGAATGACGATGCGCTGAAGGAGGAGGGCTCAGCTGGGGATCCGCCCTCGCATAATAGACCTGGGGAGGGGACACCGCCAGCCAATGGGACGAGCTCTCCTTCTGACATGCGACCAACTTCCTCCAGGACATCAGAGGGGAGGAGTGAGAAGTCACTTCCATCACCTGCCAAAGAAAGGACAGCATTTACACCACTGTAGCTCTGTTTTAGGGAGGAGATAATATTATAATTGTTTATATTGTTCCAGTGTGGGTGTTTTAAGGAGGAGATATTATGATTTCAAGTTCGTCATTGCAAACTAAAGTCCATGTGAAGAAACAACAATGTTCATTAGGGCTACTTCTGGCTCAAAGCCACACACACACACACACACACACACACACACACACACACACACACACACACTCACACTCACACACACACTCACTCACACTCACACACACACGCAGTTTCCTCTATGAACTCTCCCTATAGAGGAAAAACCCACAGAGCTCCAAACACAAATATTTGACTGCTTGACAAATCTGGAGAAGCGTAAAGAGGCTTGTGTGTGTAATAACAGTCAGACTGGGTGGGCGGTGGACATGGTTGGAGGGGGGGGGCTACAGTCAGCCTGCAGTCGTCACACCCTCTGTTACACTTTACAAGTGCTGGACCCAAAACCAGCTCGCGTGCCCCCCACCCCGACATCAGCCCTTCACAACGTCCTCCGACATTATCTCTGTCAGTAAGCCACAACTCTGACCACCACTGAAATGCTAACAGTGCTAATGCTAATGTTAATGGCTCTAACTAATGTGGCGTCGCTAACGCAGTCAGAGCTAGCCTGCTGTGGCTAGCACGGTGTGGCTAACATGCTGTGACAGGTAGTGGAGAGTGTTAATGAGAAGTGGGCCGGCTATCGGGCACATCCTTCTGTCTCTGCACATTCCTCCACACAGCAGGACACTAGGCTAAACGGTCCTGTAACTCACATAGACACAGACTGACATACATACACACACACACACACACACACATACATACCCAACACACACACACACACACACACACACAAACACGCATATGTACCCAACACAAACACATACACATACGTACCCAACTCACACACATGCATGCATATGTGCACACAAACACTTATACACACACTGGCACACACATACTGGTGTACATGCGCGCACACACACATACATGTACCCAATATACACACACACACACACACACATGCATGTATGTGCGCACAAACACTTAAACACACACTGACACACACATGCTGGTGTACACACACACATACACACACACACATTCACACAAATAGCCCTCACTTCCAGAAAACAGCTGGGACTAGGTTAGGGCTTTTGCTGTGGCCCTATTAAGCACATGAAACTACAGTGTAAATCTGAACTCTGCAGTTTAAGTGTCACCTGCCATCCGGTACTGTCTAGCCAGAACCTTCATTTACAGTGGTGAAATTCAATATATACATATATTACTTTTGTTTGAAAGCTAAATGTCTCTAAAGGACAAAAGGTTCTGCCTTGAAACCATGGCAGAAGTATCAGTCATCAGGGTCAAAGATCAGTGGCTACCACAGGTAGTCATCAAACTTTGATCAGAGTTAACAATTTTTTTGAGTCATAGCATATTTTACCGAAAACGATAAATCACTTCATTTCCCACTAACTAAAGACACACACACACACACACACACACACAAACAGAGGTGAGTTGTTCTCCACCTCTGATACCATAGGTCTAAGTCATGAACACTCAGCAGCGTAATCGTGTGATGACCTCACGGCGGATGGCAGAGCCCATGGAACAACCGTAATTAGAACAGAACATTCCAGCAAAGAACTCGGAGCAGACCTATAACGGTCCTCCAGTGATGTCACCCACACAAACACAACAATCACTGTCTGAGACTCCTGAAGAATAGGAGCATTTCCTGTCATTTAATATGGAACGTGACGCATCACTTCCTGTGCCACCCATAAGGCAAAGATAAAATGTTGCAATGGCCGTGTGTGACAGTGCTGACATTCGCTGTGTGCTTATTTTCTGCCCACAATGACCTAAACCAACACGCCCTGGGGAGAGGGAGAGGAAGGGAGAGGGAGAGAAAGGGAGAGGGAGAGAGAGAGGGTGAAAGGGAGAGAGGGAGGGAGAAAGAGAGAGAGAGAGGGAGAGAGAGAGAGAGGGTGAAAGGGAGAGAGGGAGGGAGAAAGAGAGAGAAAGAGAGAAGGAGAGAGGTGGCCGGTTGGTAGGTGTAGTTCTATGTTTATAAGTATAAACAATATCAAACTGAACTTCTTCCTAAAAGCTTAATGGTTAATGTGGAAACCATCAGTATTCAGTCCAACACAACCAAGTGTTTTGGGGCAACCCCTCAAAACCCTGCCCAGCAGTATCTCTCTCTCTCTCTCAAACACACACACACACAATGCACTGAAAACATGCACGATTCAAGCTTGTATCCACAGAAATAGCCATCTTTGCAGCTGTTACCGCTACATTCATTACAATTAGCAGAAAAAATATAAGCATGTGTGTACAGGCTTATGCATGTGTACTTATGGTGATGAGAGTGTGTTTCTGGGTGTGGGTGTGGGTATTCAGGTGTGCGTGTGTGTGTGTGTGTAATGGTCACCCCTGCTCTGGGGTGCTGGCTCTCTCATATATCTTGTGATTATGCGGAGCAGCGTGGGACCCTGCATCATTACTGCCTACATTAAAGATGATAGGAGAGGCCATTAATCACCATGACAACACACCCTAATAGAGAGGTGACCCAGTCAACGCCCGGGGATGTCAGGACACACACACACACATACACACAAACACACACTCGCACGCACAAGCACATACACACTCAGGAGAAATGTGTTTATTGTGATCTAACCTACCTGGCCAGAATATACCAGGTAACACACGCACGCACGCGCACACACATACACACACACACACACCCTTCGGTACTGCCATCGGTAAATATAGGTATGCCATAGGTAAGGGCTGTAATAGACTCAGTTTTGCTTGCTAAGCATGTGAAGGAGGAGACTGAGATGCTAAGAATCTTAATAATGGTCCCTGCTCTCTCTCTTTCTCTCTCCCTTTCTTGCCCTCCTTCTCTCTCTCTCTCTCTCTCTCTTCTCTGTTTGCAGGTTTGCTCACCATAAATGTAAGAATTCCTTTTACCTAGTCTGTAATGAATATAAAATGTGATGTTAATGTGTGCAGTGAATCTCCTTTCAAAGCAACGGCTTATATATATTCTACATACAGTATTATAGCACAGTGCACACTGCGAGGTCTCACCCATCGCCTCGTGCTAGTGCCACACTGCAGACGTGCATCCTCACAACCCCCAAGACACACTCCACTGTGAAGGGGCCGCACGGTGAACACCACTAACACAACCCTCAGACGCGCAACACTCGGCTACACAAAACAGTGACCCACT
>JAGXOD010000018.1:3815000-3892500 GCA_020368025.1 Brachyhypopomus occidentalis
AACACACACACACACAGACACACACACAAACACACACACAGAATGCTATCTAAAACAACCTTGTGTAGACACTTCATCTTTAATCCAGTCTTTTATCCATCTCATCCACTGAAAGGTGTATACACACACACACACATGCATGCATAACCTCCCACACTGCAAACAAAGAAAAGGGTTCTCAAGGGAGCATGAGATAAGAACTACATTTCCCATGGGTCTTTGAACCAGGTATTTTGTCTCATAGACCTAAATGGAGTTTTAATGATATGTGTGTCTAAATAGCTCAGACCGCTCTGAAGGGTCACTAACTCCTGGCAGAATCCTTCTGTTTCTCTAACACTTTCCACTAGCTGATCGGACTAGAGTCTCTTGCCATCTTCAAACGTAGACTGAAGACTCACCTGTTTGTTGAGCACTTAAATGACCACTAACACCGCAGATAGCACTTTTCCTTGTTCTTTAAGTTGTATGTTTATTTATGTCTATGGCTAGTTGCACTTCTAGGTATCAGTATTTAATTCCTCTTTAAGTTTATTTGCAATACTAGGTAATGACATCGATTCCTGTACTTTAGTAGCAGTCTGGCTAAAGGGTATTTCGAATTCTGATATATCTATGCTACTGTCATCCAGGATGCATCCTGTGAACAGATGCAAAGCACTTTGTAAGTCGCTCTGGATAACAACACCTGCTAAATGCCCTACATGTAAATGAAACGCAGGCATAAATGTGAGGACAATAATGAGTCTGCTTCCATAAACCCATCAAGCATCTGAAATCTAAAACCGACACCGTGCTTTTAGCCTGCAGTGCACAGCAAACACCTACAACCGCTGTGACCTGTGCCTACCCAAGTTCAAACACATTTTTATATTATCATTTGCTGCCATTTTTAAGTTTAATAGAATGCTGAAAGACACGTACACGTCCTCAGCTCTGACGTGTCTAATAGCTCGGCTCTGTTCTGTGGGCCTGGCTGAACCAGGCAGCAGATCGAAGCCCACTGCCTGTGTGTGACCAGAAATGCACACGTACGCACCACTGTACCCAACAGACGGTGTTCTGTTCACAGATCCGTCTCTGCTGAATGCTTGTCTTTTAGTTTGCTGTAGTGCATTCTGGCTTAGTGAGGTTGGAACGGCATCTGAACCAGCCTCAGGGCTGGGAGCCACATTTAATTACCACTCTAATTAGTGCCTTTCTCTCCTTTATTCCCTCTTTCCCTCTCCTCGTTTGTCTATTCTCTCGCTCCTGTGTTCTCTTAGGAGCAGCCAAGGAGAAGGTGGGCCTCCCCTATTGGACTCATACACTCAGGGGTCAAAGGTTATCAAAACCAGCATTGTTTACGTCTCACAATGGGATGAAGACTCTGCTGGTGACTTACTTGCTCACTCCCCCACACTCCTGTTGCTTCATCCTGCCTCATGCTCTCTTTTTAAACCATACTGGTGTGTGTGTGTGTGTGTGTGCTATTACTCATTTATTAGAAATTATGTGAAATTTTCCCCAACCCTGCAGACATATCAACATAGACATTAGACACCTGCGAACTTTAAACTGAAATCAACACGACCATATTCTCCATCTTTGTGCAAAGATAACCCCCATGACATATACATGACATGTTTAACACAGCCTCCCGCTATACAGAGCACAAATTACTGAGGAGGGACATGTGGTTATTCTGTCCCTGCACTCTAACACATAAAACTCCAAAAGTAATAAAGCCTGTGCAGTTAAAGCACACGCATGTCCTTATTACATAGTGCCCATATTTCACGGGACCAAAATGTAACTGGACAGTTGGCTGTTCTGCTGTTTTGTGGCCAGCTGTGTTATCACATCATTAGTTCATGCACTGCAGAGTTTTCAGCAGGTCTTAGAGCTGATTCTGGATGTGGTGCTCACATCTGGAGTCAGACGGCGTCACCTCTCAACACGACGACTAAATCAGTGGACATGTCAGTTAGATTCTCAACTGTGTGGTACACCGAACACTCTGAACTTCGAAGTTTAGGGGCTGTGTAGAAAAAGCTGTGATTACTAATATTATTACTTAATAGTAAATCATTTTTTAAATATAGCTGACATTTTGCACTTTAATCTCATAGTCATGGTTTCATTTCAAATCCAGTGTATTGCAATACAGAGCAAAAATTGCACCAATGCCCAATTGCTTATGGACTCTACCATACATGCTCATTCAATCACCAATAAAAACAAATAGGCACTCTGGTAGTGACTAACTCTTAAACACATGCACACACGCACACACACACGCACACACACACACACACACAAGGACTCTTTTTTCATTAAAGGTTTTGTGACATTCCTCGTTTGGAGTTCCAGATGGCTGTGGGTTTCCATTTTACCTCTTGCTGCCAACTGAGTCAAACTCACCATCAGCCTAAATTAAAACCCTGTCCAACGCAGTGCATGTGTGCGTATGCGGGCGCGTGTCTGGGAGTTTATTGCTCTTCAAAATCAGATTTCTCACTCCTACGAAAGTGCACACGCAAACACAAACGCGCGCACGTGCATCCGCCGCCACACGGGCATGCTGGGAAGTTTCGCCTGTGAAATCAGCAGGTCGCGGGAGCCCTCGTCTGTGGCCTGTGATGTAACAGGTGAAACCCAATCCCCCTGCAGCCAGGCCTGAGCGCCCCTGCTTGTGTACAGCACGTCCATCTCTGTGTATTATGGTATTATGTCTAAGGACAATGCCCTGCTGCAGACATGGGATTTTTGTCTTAGTACTAAACATGCCAAAAAGAGTCATGTCACACCAGCATATAAATAAACACAGGGAGGGAGAGAGAGAGAGAGAGAGAGAGGGAGAGGGAGAGAGAGAGGGAGAGAAAGAGGGGAAGGGGAAGGACAGATGCAATAAGCACAGGATTCCAGTTTGACGTTTCTGAGTCTGAGAGCTCCTTTGCACGATAAATGAGAAAAAGTACCAATCTGGTTCTCCAAGACCCCAACACGCACCACCCCCAGCCCTCCACATAAGCTCCGAGCGCAGGCATGGCTGGGTACAAAAGCCCCTTCGGAACTGGAGGTGCGGCCTGACGAGGGATGGATGAGGGATGGATGGTTGGGACCTGACAGTGGAGGACAGACAGCAAAAGGGGAGGGGTGTAGTGATGGAGAGCGAATGGCAGGAACATGACAGTGACCAAGACTTTCATTATATGTTTGACATGACCCCTCACACCTCTCAGCTCCTACCAGGGAAGGGCAACATACACACACACACACACACACATGCATAAACGCACACACATTCACATATTCACTCTTTAACCCATTCACTACCAGGACATAAATGGAATGGATTTTTGCATTTTTTTCCTCGCATACATTCACTTTCGTAGATGCGGACTCGTGCACACTCATGCACGGTCACACAAACGCACACACACACACACACACACACACACACACACACGTGCGCACACCGGCAGGGGTCCAGTTTCTTCCCGTGTTGTGTGTTTGGCCTTCTCTCCAGCCTCAGTTTCCCTCTCTCTCTGCTGGCTCTCTAATTGGAGGGAACACCGGGTCTAAGCAAAACCACATGTACCACACTACGAGTGACATTCTGTTTTAAACCTCGCCGTAATAGCCTGCGTTCATTTCACACAGACACACACCCGCATGGCCAGACACACACACACAAACACACACGCACACACACAGATACACAGACACGCAGACATACACACAAAAAGACCTACTCCCACATGAAGACACACAACTCATACATTAAAAGCTCTCCTGTTTATTTCACTCTAAACTGGGCATGCTCACCCATCTGACATTCCACCATGCCTGGGGGAAATGGTGGCACAAGCAGCATATGGTTTTGTTTACTTCTCTCCCACTATGCTCACTAAGGTGGGACAAAACTCAGGAACACACACTATTGCAGCCTAGGACACTTCAAGCCTGTCTTCAGATTCAGCAAATGTACATTAAGATTTCGTGACCATCACATCACAGCTGTACTCAGCCACCACTCAGCCTTGTTAGTGGTGAATGATAATATTATTAAACATTAACATGATATTATCATTTGTTTTAGACATATACCTGTAGTCCCTTCCAAAATATGGTGTAAAGATGATTTGTCATGGACCTTATTAATACCACATCAGATGATAACAGAACGACTGTGGTAATACTGTAGTGTGGAGTTCAAAATTATTATAATTACAATTATATTGTGAATTATGTTCAGTATCTGTAGTTTTGTTGAATAAATAACTCATTTTATCGCTGAAAGCTAATTTTATCTCAAAATACTTTGAGGGTTTAATTAATTTTTGTTTTCACCTGCCGACCACAAGTTAGTTCCAAAAAGCGATTATGATCTTAAATCGTATCTTAATGGGACTTGGGAAGTTTTTAATTATGTGGAGATTATGCGGATTTGTGGTCAGAAAGCCTCACCCCAAGATCAGCATGGGACATTTTTTAAGATCGACTGCTTGAAAAAAGGGGGGAAAATATTGACTAAAAGTAAATTAAGAGAAGAATCAGGAATTTACATGTTTTAAGTTCACACACGCGCATCATTATTCGTTGCTGAATTCTACCAGAAACCAATCAGACTATTTCAATTTGTGCAGAGGGGCATCCGATCAACAATGTAAACGCTGTACCCAGAGACAGAAATCAATATTAATCCAAATCGGAGCAAATGTTGTGCTTTCATCCATTCAAGATCAAATTCGTTATTAAACACATCTCCATCGCTTATTAAATCTAAGATTTTCAATTGCTTTCTGCATCCTTTGGTATAAGACAGAGCGTGCTATACTTTCAGCCATTTTAGATGAACGAACATTCGAAATGATATGGGGGTGGGGGATAAGACATTACAAAATGAAGTATCAAATACTTAAATGCTATGTGTCAGTCTCCGAAACGATCGTTATTAGAGGCACTTAATTAAACTTTCAAATTCAAATGCACTAATCAGTCTGAAGCAGGGTGGGAGTTTGTTTTCCTCCACATTAAACAGTCCCTTTCGCTCGCGCGCCCTCCTTAACATGAAGGTGTGATTTGCATTTCCTGATAGACTATTACGGTTTTAACACACGTCTTTTTCTGCATGTACATCAATCACGCGCCTTAGGCCTCCACAGGCCACTGTTAACCTACCAAATCTGCCACAAAACAAATATTACAAGGGCTCACTAATTTGGAGATCAAAAAGCCACTTGTCCATTATATAATTGAAATGAAGGCTGGCCCGCGCACTTCAGAGGCGCTCCTTAATTACCAGCTGTTAATTGCGCACTTGTGGTGTCTTAGGTTTAATTAAAAAGAACAGCTCGTGGACGCACGATAAGCGTCGGTGGAACTCAGCGCGCGTTTTCCCCCCTAATCAACAAAGCGAGAAGAATTCGTTTCTGCTTCGGCCAGCCGCTGCTGGAAGCGGAAGAAAAATCTTCAAACTATCGAAAGGAGAGCTACAGATTAAACCGTGTCGTTAAGAGTGGCGGAGAGAGAGAGAAAGAGAGAGAGAGTGAGAGAGAGCGACCAGTCAGTTTTTGTTTGGGTCGAGTACTGGGGTTGTATTTGAAGTTCGTCTGGTTGCCGATTTCCCGCCATGGGGCCCTAATCAGCCCTACTGCTACAGAGAAGCGCTCGAGCGGAGGAATCGGACCCCGCTGCTCTCTCGCGCTTTCTCTCGCTCTCCCTCGTTCCCTCCATATTACTTCCTTCAGCAGTGGATAAACTCAGTGGAACTTTGATGCTTAGGACTATTAACAAATCTCTGACCAACTGTTGTTTGAGCAGATGTGGTGGCAAAAATATCTCATAACATTTATGTATGTGTTCTAAGGTTCCAAACATTTTTTTATTTCTTTTTTGGTGTGTTTGTGTGTGTGGGCAGGCCTGGGGGTTGGGAGTGAGAAACTGCTGTAGGCATCTTGATGTTTATGTGTTTGTAATACCAAATACTTAGAATTTTTTTGTTCCTTACATACTTCCGTATGATCATTATTCAGCATGGATCAACATGTTCCACTCAGGCTTGTACACAAAGGTTGTGTAATTTGACAATGATCAGTTGACATGTTTGTCGTAACTCGTATCCTGTCATGCATTCCTCCGCACAAAGACTAAAGCACCTTTCCAGACGTTACCTAGTCCATCCAGTGTTGTGCTCATCCATCACTTCCTCTACTGTTCAGTGTGTACATCCATCTGTGGGTCATCTTCCCTCATCTGAAGTAGTATCCTGTGTTTTGTCTAATAGATGGCAGTGATAAAGTTTTACACACACACCCGCACTGGCCATTCATAGGCCACTAGTTTCACTCTATTTCTGTGTGAAATGGCTGAGAAGAACCTTTATGTTTCATTACTGCCTTGCTGGAGGAAAAATGAAACCAGGTTTCCCTGATGCTCACAAAATGTTGCCATAACTCAGACGTGTGTTTATAAGACGGAGACAGCTGAGCACACACACACACACACACTCACAAAATGACATTCTTTCTTGAGTCAATGTACTTTACTTGCTCAGACGATAGATGGGACTAAGGGCCCCCTCTCTCTCTCTCCCTCTCTCTCTCTCTCTCTCTCTCTCTCTCTCTCTCTCTCTCTCTCTCTCTCTCTCTCTCTCTCTCTCTCTCGTTTGACCTTGCTGCTCCTGCACTGATAAAATTGTCTGGCAGGAAGTGCCCTTCTCTAAGCTTCCTCCCTCTCCTGCCCAATCAGCACCTGTCACCACGGTGATCGCCACGGTGATGCAGGGTTTATCTAAGGAAACAGTTGCCGTGGCAAGGATGGTCTGGACACAGTGACAGATTAATGCCGACTTAAACTCACTTCCTGCGCACACAGAGACGATGCTAACGAGGGGGCGGGGCCTCAGACACATACAGAGGCGGAGACACCTCAATGGAGGCTGACAGCACAAGTAAAGCAAGCTGCTAAATATCTCTAAAAGGAAAACTCCCCCTTCTCTCTCTCTCTTTGTCTCTCTCTCACACTCACTTCCTGTCTGTCCCCTCCTCTGAGGGAAAGGCAGATGGAGTGAGAGAGAGAGAGAGAGAGAGAGAGAGAGAAGGGGGACAGTGGGGAAGAAGGGGTGGACATTACCTGATTGTTCCCAGTGTTGATGATTTCCTGTTTACTAGTATGCAAGAAGGGACTTACTGGAGGTCACGGAGTCATGGTCACTCCCTGAATCTCTCGCTCAATTGGTGTGTGAGTGTGTGTATGAACAAGATCTGACTGGAGGTGATATCCTTCCTTTGAATTCTAATGACCTTTGACCTGTCATGCAAAATTACTTCCAGAGGAGTGATTGTGGGTGTGTGAGTGTGTACACATATGTGAGGGAGAGGGGATTGTTTGTGGAAGTAAATGTGTGTTGGTTAACCAGGCTCTGCAGGTTAAGTCAAGCAGAGAAGGGTTACAGTAGCACCTCTTAGCAGCTTAGAGCAAAGGTAACCTCTACACGAGAGTGTGTGTGTGTGTGTGTGTGTGTGTGAACATGTGCAGCTGGCATGGTGCTTTCTGTAACGATGGTGTGTGTGTGTGTGTGTGTGTGTGTGTACCGCAATGCCAGCGGGCGGAGTCAGTCTGTTCAGGGTACCACAATGTGACTGTCAGTCGGCAAGACACACAAACACACAGACACACACACACCGACACACACAGTCTACGGGACGTCCCATAGGAGAGTAGTGAGCAAGGGGAGATTTCTGCCCCTGCCTAACCCAAACCATCCATCATACTGACACAACCAGGGAGGGACTGCAGACTTACACACTCGCCATACGCACATGGGCACACACACACACACACACACACACCACAACGCTCACACAAAGTCCCACACTTCCAAAACAAAATGCTCACACATGCATTTTCCCATGCCAAGGAAACACAAAGAGCAACAAAAATCCTGCAGCAGTTTGTTCCATGGGTCCAGATCCCCCTGGAGGGAGCTGGACAGCACATGGACAACTGCAACATGCAGTTTACGCAGAGTGGGAACAAGGACTGAAGTTGGTGCATGTCTGTCTCTCTCTCTATCTCTCCATCTCTCTTTCTCTCTCTCTCTCTGGTGGGTCTAAAGCACTCTCTCCTCAACGCATGCCTATCTAGTCTTGCTCCATTGTTATATCAATTAAAAACTGTCAAACATATCGCCGTTTCTTATCTCTTATCTTCAGCGGGAAATGTTTTGTCTGTGTCCTAAGAGCTCTGTGTGATGGCTTGGATCTCCATCCTCCGGGCCTGGTAAGGAGAACCTCCCCACCCAGCCTCCCTAGCCCAGACCCCCTCCTCCTGTCTGGGGCTGATATGCAGGGCAGGTCCCCCTCTGTCCGGAGGTGCTGGGCGTAGCCTCGTCCTTGTTGAAGTGTTGGTGTCGAAGTGTTGGGAATGAAACCTTTCATAGGTACTGTTCAGATCCTAATCAACATGACATGAACGGCCATTAGACGGGCCGCCTGTACCCACGAAATACACACACACACACACACACACACACACACAGCAACAAGAGCAAAGTCCCACATGTCCACTCACCCGGACGGGCCAAATGGGTAACAGAGGAATCGGCATGGCTATGATAGCGTTGCCGCACCCCAAAACAGTGCCATCAGTCAGAGGAGCGGATAGCGGCAGTGAGTCTGTTTTAGTTCGGAAAGGGGCGCAATGCCAGTGCAAACACACTCAGCACAGGGTCCGCGGAGTGTTTGGAGAGATAATGCACAAACACACTCACACACACGCGCGCGCGCGCACACATACAGACTCCACGCATATCATTGTCTAAGAGAGGTGGCACTGTAACACGCCGGGTGTTGTTGAGGATTCTTTGATAAAAGTCTACGTGACGGCCGTAACACCTCCAACATCAACATGAAGTGAGCCAGGAGGTGTGGAGCACGACTGCCATCCGCATCCTCACCACGCCGCACACACTCAGGCACACGCTCAGAGAAGCAGGTCTACCACGCCGCACACACACTCCAGCCGCTCCGCACACACACACCAGCCACTTCGCACACACGCACACCAGTCACTCTGCATACACACAAACTCCAGTCGCTCCACACACACACCAGTGGCTCTGCTCACACACACCAGTCGCTCTGCACACACTCTCACACACACACCAGTCGCTCTGCTCACACACACCAGTCGCTCTGCACACACTCTCACACACACACACACCAGTTGCTCTGCACACACACACACCAATCACTTTGCACACACACCAATCGCTCTGCACCCACACATACACACACACCAGTCGCTCTGCACACACACACTAATTGCTAATTCTACCCACACATTGTGTGCACCTGTATGTGTACCTGGATATGTACAGACACACACACACATAAACAGTTTTATTTGATTGCAACCAATTCAGCATAGTTTTACATAAAATAACTGACTTATGCATAATTTGCACAGCAGCAAAATAAATAGAGATGTATGTGTACATACTAACAAGCTGTATGCACCGACACAAAGTAGAGGAAACAGATGTGTGTTATTGCCATGAAGACATGTACACACACACACACACACACAGACACACCTAAAAACAAACATAAACACCCACTAAGGTAGCAGTATAAAGAGAGAACAGATGTCTTTTCAGAAACATACAGGAATCATTCAGGTAACACATATGCACATTTGTGAAATGAGTAGCTGAGTAGTGTCAGGTCCAGCCTGTCTGTGTGTGTGTGTGTGTGTGTGTGTGTGTGTGTGTGTGTGGAGTGTTATAATGAGTGTAAAGTCTTATGGTTTCCAGATGAGGCCAGTTTGATCTGCATCAGTCTGACAGGCCACTCTTTGATCTGCTGTTGCCTATTATCATTATTGGTAGAGACAGAAACACACACACACACACACACTTACACATAGACATGAGGATAGAGAACTTAGGAACAACACACATAGCCACAGTCACACATTTGGCTGATCTGAAAAATCACCACTACCATCTGGAGAAATCAAACACTGGAGTGGCATATGGTACTGCTACTATTACTAGTACTAAAAATACAAATAATGATAATGTTATTATGCATCCATATACAGTAAAGTTTATTATAGACCATACATCAATGGTTATAGATCTTTCTCTCCCTCCCTTTGTCTCTCTCTCTCTCTCTCTCTCTCTCTCACACACACACACACACGCACACACACACAGGGAACAGGAGCTAATCGCTCTTTGACCCAGAGTCTCCATGTTACCACCCCCTTATTCTCTCTACTAAGGATAAGAGGCCCCCACTTTATCTGATCTACGCTGAGAGAATGCAGTGGAGAGAGTGTGTAGTAAGGTCTCTCGCATACACTAAACACTCAGTCACACACACGCACACACACACACACACACACACACACACACACACACACTCATGCACCCAGGACATGTAGCACACTCAATCAGGTGTGTAAATAGCTGTGGAATGTCAGGGTGAGCTGCAGGAGTGGGAGGTTTTGTGTGGGACAGTGGTTCAGCCCACTACAGAGGGCAGGGGGGTGCCCACCACACCACTCAAGGACCCTCAATAACACAATGGCACAGTCCACAGATGAAGTGAACACTTGAGGTCTGAGACAGAGGCAGAGAGACACAGATACAGAGACCCAGAGAAAGAAAGACAGAACTAGAGAGAAAAGAAAGTACAACAGAACATGTATCACTTTACCCAAGATTACATTTATTTAGCACACACAGACATACCTACACACACACACACTTGAATTAATTTATTTGTGTGAACATAGGTAATATACATGTAAAGTTACAAATGGAATACACACATACATTCACAAAAAACACACATGCACACACACATGCACACACACTTTATTGTGGCTTTAGCATCACTGATACCATCATCCTCTGTTCCTAACCATCATTGGGAATCATCTGCCCCCACACAGTGGAGACAGGAAGTGGCTTTTGACCCCTGACCCCATGACCTTAAATGCCAGGTCAGGCCACAATGGCAGTAATCACACTCTATCATATTTCTCTCCCGGACAAAAAAGGCAGTCTAAACAGAGCTCAGAGGACATGTGTCATCCATCCATCCATCGGATAAGATCGCAGATCCGCAAAACACAAACACACCAGGATTGCAAATCAGGGTTTACGGCTCTCACAACCATAAATTAACCCTGGGTTCCTTATTTAGAAGACAGGCAGGAACGCAGGAGATGAAGCCTCTCTTTAAAAGAGCATCAAAATCTCCCAGTGAGAAAAAGCCAGAAATACACATTCCATACACATGCGCACGCGCTCGCACACACACACACACATACACAAACGTGCACCCAAAGACACGTGCACACATGCACATCCACAAATACATGCGAAATACATTCAACAGTCCATCTTCGGAACTACAGCAAAGACCCGACGGAAGAAGCTGTTAAAACAACCGCAAACACACTTCTGGGATCATATATGGTGTTTACAGCTGTGAACTAGACGTGAACGACAGTGAGAAGGTGCCGAGCGCAGGTAAAACACAGGGGCCCGTTGGTGTGTGTGTGCGAGCGAGTGTGTGGTGGAGCAACAGCGGTAGAGAGTGTGTGAGGGGGAGAGGTCTCCGCCCTCTAGTGGGAAGCCGCCTCCCTCCTTCAGGAGTAGCTCCGCCCCTCCTCCCTCTCGCAGACTCGCGGAGGGCATGATGGGAATGGGCAAGGAGGGTCTCGGGATTTGAAGGGGTCGCGGGCTAAAGGTGCTCTGTGGAGCTCTTTCTCTTGTTCTGTCTTTCCAGCGGAGTTTGGTCGGCGTGTACATCACAGTGCGACGCGGGCAGGTTGGTCACCGTGGCGACGGCCTGCAGTGGTGGAGCGGAGCGGCCCGGCAGGGCGTCCGCTGCGCGTGAGCTACAGCTGGAGAAACGCGAGGCACAAAAGACACACGCGAGCAGCACACGCACACTGGCCCCATAGCCACCGCCTCAACCCTGAACTCACAAATGACTTCTCCCCTCCCCTCTCCTCTCCTCTCCTCTACTTCCCTCTCCTCTGCTTCCCTCTCCTATCCTCTCCTCTCTTCTTCTTCCCTCCCCTCCTCTCTTTCTGTTTCTCTCTCTCTCTTTCTATATCTCTCTTTACTTTTCTCTCTCCCTCTCTCTCTGTCGCTCTCCATGTCTTTCTGTCTCTCTCCATGTCTCTATCTCTGTCTCTCTGTCTCTTTCTGTCTCTTTATGTCTCTCTGTCTTCCTCTCTCTGTATGTCTCTCTCTCATGTCTCTCTTTCCCTGTCTCTCTCTCTACATCTCTCTCTCTGTTTCTCTCTCCCTCTCTCTCTCCAACTTTGCTTTCTCATGTTCCTCTCTTTCCATTTTCTTTCTCTCTGTTTCATTCTACATCCAGTTTCATTCCTACATTTATATTTTTCCTCATGCTCTTGTCTTCATATCACATTTTTCTCTCTCACCATGCATGTATGTTGTGTGTGTGTGTATGTGTGTGTGTGTGCACATGTTAGTGTGTGTGTGTGTGTAAATTCTATGGAGACAGAGGCAAACACACCCAAATCATCCAGAATTGCCACATTAAGCAAACTGAGAGAAACTCAAATAGAAAGAGAGAGCGAGAGAATAAAAGACAGAGGAAGAGAGAGAGAGAATGAGCGAGAGAATAGGAGAGAGAGCGAGAGAACGAGGGAGAGAGGGATCCTCTTGGATTTGCACAGATTCAGTGAATGTAAAGTCAGGCATTAAGGTGGAGTGGCCCTGATTCTGCATCACAGCAGCCGCACTGACAAAGATGAATGGCATCATTCCAGCCAAATGGTAATTTCACTTTTTGTGTGAGAGGATATGTATATGTGTGTGTGTGTGTGTGTGACAGTGTTTTAGAGCAAGACTGGCCGGGTACAAAAGCGACGTCAGCCAATCCCATGACAGCACCTACCTGTCTGTCAAACACAGTAACAATTGTTTAGCAATCATCTGATATTGATTGGTTTGGGAACGCTATGGGGGTGGGGCCTCAAGGTGGGGGGAGGGGTAGACAGCGAAGGTTAAGACTTAACCTTGAGGAGCTTAAGTGTCTATTCACTGCTGAGAGAGAAAGAGAGAGAGAGAGAACTTTTTTTTCAATCCACTCAAGTGTGTGTCTGCGTGTGTATGTGTGTGCAAGACAACACAAAACGTGTCACATTCAGAGAGTGAATCCACTGGAATAAACGCGGATGAAGCTCCAAGTGTGTGTGAGCGGGCCGGCCCGCGGAGGGCATGATGGGAATGGGCCAGGAGGGTCTCGGGCTTTGAAGGGGTCGCAACAGAACGGGCGGCCAGGGCTATTTAGGGTTGAAAAGGGGGCAACAGAACACACCCTTCTCTCCTTCTTTGTTCGACCAACAACAGCTCTTCATATGTTTACTGCAAAAGAACCTTCAGACCTTTTTAGCATCCATACAACCACTGCCTCTCTCTCACAGAGGAGAGGAGAGGAGATGTAATGATATTTATCTGGGTATATTAACACATTTCCACATTACCAAAGTGCCCGAAGTACAGGAGCACAAGCCAACTTTACGCCCGCTCTGGCATTCCCATTGTTTTGTATTGGTTATGTTCATTCTCTCTCTCCCTCTTCTCTCCCCCTCTCTCTTCATCTCTCTCTCCATCTCTCTTTCTCTCCGTCCTTCCTTTCTTCTCTTTTCTCTCTCTTTTCTCTAAACAAATGCACAAATAGACCAATATGGCAGGATCATACCACTTAAAGCGCAAACACACACACACACAAACACACACTTGCCCACTCAACCCTCTGACACAGCGCAGGAGAGGGCAGCTGAGTGGCGAGCTCAGAGGGTCAAAGGTTGAAGGGGACAGCAGTAGTCGGGTGTCGGATCTGAAGAGAGGGACGTGACACGAAGGAGGGTATCTCATGTTCACTCTCTCTCTCTCTCCCTCTCTCCCAATCTCTCCCTCTCCCTCTCTCCCAATCTCTCTTGCATACATACATATTGAACACATTCATATACAGACAGAACAAACGAGAGATACAGAGATAGAATGAGAGATATCCAGATAGACGGAGAACAAGGCCAAAACAAAAAAACTAAGAGAAAGAGTCAAATATATATATTATATATATATATAAAAGGCAAAAATAAACTTGCATCTCACACACAAACTGACCCTCACACACACATGCACTCCCACACACACACACACACATTCACTCCCACACAGACACACACACACACACACACACAGTCTGTGTGGATTACCCCTCTATTTTGCCCCCTCAGCCTTAGAGTGCATGCAGCACTTAAACTTTCCCCCTTTTAAGCAGAAGAAGACCAAAAAGTGTGACACACTACCAGAAGTACACACACACACACACACACACACACACATATACATAGACTTACACACACACACGCGCATGCACACACTCACACACACACATGCACATACATATACATATACACACGACTGAGCAGGGACAAGAGGCAGGTCCTTAAATAATCTCCCTGCAATGAATGACACAATGTGTCCCCCACCCTTAACACACACACACACACACACACACATGCACGAATATACACTCTAGTCATATCACTCTGCAAATCTAGATATGACCACTCTGCTGGGTTCATTTTAAAATGAAAAGATTTGTGGAGATCCAAGGAAGTGAGAGAGAGAGAGAGAGAGAGAGAGAGATACGTGTCTGCATGTTATTAACATGCACTGCAAGTACAAGAATAGGAAGGAATCAATGAGAACGATATTCAACGAAACTAAGCAATCGAAAGATGTAACAGATGAAAGAGTAATAGATGAACAGATAGACAGACAGGTAGATAGGCAGGTAGCTAGACAGGTAGACAGACAGACAAGCAGTCAAGCAGACAGGCAGATGCAAAGAAGTGCAAAAAACAGTGAGAAACAGCAGTGACTGACAGAGCCCATGACAGAGAATGGGGATGATGGATAGACAATCCAAGATTTGAAAAAAGACAGAAAGAATGTGCCTGATAGACAGACTGAGAGAAAGGGAGGGGAACACTGCAGCTGTCCTCTGTCCTAGGATTCTGTCGTTCGCTGAACAACACGCTTCATTACATCTCCCCTCTCTCTCTTCTCTCTTTCTGTCTTTCTCTCTCTCTCTCTCTCTCTCGTTCTTTCTTTCCTCTAACTCTCTCGCTCTTTTCAGCAGAGATAAGCCTCTTAGCGCACCGGCAGCGGGCGGAGCTGGGCTTTGAGTGACAGCAGGAAGAGACGGCCATTCAGTTCACAATGGTGCTTTTGGGCCGAGCTAATCTAAGAGGCGTACAATGACCTCCACTTAGAACCCTATCCAACCCCTTTTCCCACAGAGAGTGAGGGAGAGGGAGAGAGAGAAGGAGAGAGAGAGGGTGCGTGTGTGTGTGTGTGTGAGAGAGAGAGAGAGAGAGAGAGAGAAAGAGAGAGAGACAGACAGAGACAGATCGAGAGGAGGCATACCAGGAGGGTCAGATGAGTGGATAGATTTGGAGAAAGATCAAGAAAGTAGGAAAGAAAGATAGAAAGAAAGTTGTGGGTTGAAGTGGACAGATAAGTAACAGATGACAGTGGGAAAAGAAGTGAAAGTCAAAAAAAGGTATATGACTGTACATGTATGTAGTATATGACAGAGAGGGAGAGAAGGAGAGAGGGAGAGGGAGACAGACCAACAGAGAGAGAGAGACAGAGAGAGTGAGAGAGACAGGCAGTCAGTCCCATCCCTCTTTATTTGATTAGTAGGACTGACTGAGGGCTTCTTTCGTACTTTCATTTAGTTTTCGTACCTTCTCCCCTTTCCTAGTAATACTCATTAATGGCAATTATGTAATTTATAAACACAAATAAACAATTATTGTTGAGAGAAACAGTGAGAGGGAGAAATATAGATAGACAGGCAGACACAGAGGTAGAGAGAGGACAGAGAAGAGAGAAGAAAAATATAGAACCACAGAGAGAGAGAGATAGATAGATAACGAGAGATAGAGAGAGAGAGAGAGAGAGAGAGAGAGAAAGAGGGAGAGAGAGAGATGTGGGGAAGAAAGCCAAGTCAAGTGAATGATGGCAGCTTTGTTTACTGGGACACTACTGGTGTATTTTTCAATCCCCACACGCTACTCAAGCACACACACACCTCATGACACAATGCATGTGATGGTTGAGTGCTCACGTTTGACTGAAGAGCAGGTGAGAGTGTGGCTTACACACACCTTATCATCACGTCTCCGCAGCGATGACACAGCCAATGACACAGCACTCACAGGCAGCCAATAGCCATCAAAGTACCACAGCGGGCTTAGCAGACAACCTGCGGGACACGGTATCGCACTGCTGACAGCAGCTGACTAATTACAACCTGTTCTTAACATTCCCAGCAGCCCCTGGGCTGGATGACAGCTCTAGATGGTGCGCTGAGGACAGGTTTGGGTCCTGGATGTGTGCTGGATTCGTGACCTGCACCATCGTTTCGTGACCTGCACCATCATCTGGTTTCATCGCTCTGCAGCACTTAAACATGTATATTTTTTATATAGTATTTTTTCCTCCTTGAGGGGGTTTATCTTTTGTCAAAATGAGGGAAGTGTGTGCTTCTGAAATCTGGAAACACGCAGGGCTGCTCGTATACACACACACACACGCACACAAACACAGGTCGGGTTTGTTTTGATTTGGTCGGAGGATGTCACACATATTCACAGCTGTTCCTAAAGGCTCATTAGCCACAGAAAGAGTTCAGCGTGGACTCATGTCAGCCATTGAGAGGCATCTAATAGGTGCTTTAGAGGCTGATATTAACACTTTGTAAGATACAAATGAAACATGGATGTAAAACTGATAATAATGGACCAAACTGCCACACACACACACACACACACGCACACGCACACGCACACACGCACGCACGCACACACACACACACACACACACCTCTCTCTTTTCCACACTCACCATATCACCGGGCCACATACAACAGGCCTAACAGCATCTGAATAGCCAATATACTTGAGTTTTGTTACTGATGCAAATTCAGTTGTATACACAGAAACAATCTCTCACACACACATTCACACACACATACACACACACACACACATTTACACACACATTGTACAGCCATCATAATACCCCAGATACTAGAGTTCCGTTACTGATATACATTCAATTGCACACACACACGCACATGCACACACACACACACACAGGTAGACAATGGTTTCCTTCAGTACAGCTCTTGTCTGTTTATGTCCAACATCAGTCTGGTCCCTCTGTGTCCCCCTGACTTTTTCCACCCCACACACAGGCACAGACACAGACACAAACACACACACACACACACACAGCAGATCTCGACCACCTAGGCAGTGAAAAGTAGGGTTGCTTTCTGTCACATGTCAACGTATCATGGAAAGAGCTTTATGAGGGGACCTATGTGTCTTTATGTGAGTGTGAGTGTCTGGGTGAGTGAGAGCATGTGTGTGACTAAGCATGTCGATGTGTGTATGAGTCTGTGAGTGTGTGTGTGTGTGTGTGTGTGTGTGTATTTCAGAGGGTGGTGTGCATGTGAGCTTGACCATCCATCAGTGTTTGAGAAGGTAAATACATTGTGTTGGTGTCTGAGAATGTTGTGTGTGCAGGTGGATAACTGTGTGTGACTGAAAGATAGACACGTGAAAAAAGTGTAAATGTGGAAAAGCTGTGTATGTGTGCGTGTGCGTGCGTATGTGTGCATGGGTGTGTGTGTGTGTGTGTGTGTGTGTGCATATCACTTCTGTGTGAATGAATAGAGGGCCTGTTCTCTAATGGCTTTATGTAGATGTTTAACATCAGGAAACACCCGTCATGTGCAAGCCAAACACATGTGCACACACACACACACACACTTGTGCTGCAGCTCCTCATCTTCAGGTGCTTGGGCAGGCTTTGAGAAAAAGTGGCCCAACTTGTCCACTAGTGATTTAAAGGTTTTTCTGTGTGTGTGTGTGTGTGTGTGTTTCAGTTTATAAGTGACATGAGACACCGTTTTTAAGGAGTTTGGGGGCATGTCATGAATTATTCTAAAATACATTTACAGACAGAGTATTATGGGGGTGTGTCGGATGTATGTGTATATTGGTGTGTGTGTGTGTGCCTGTGTGCGTGTGTCAAACCAAACACAGGTTTGAAAGTTTTCAATAAAACTAGGTAATGAGACTGACCTCTGACTCACAGGTGATGACTTCCATACCTGTGTGTGCACATGTGTATAAGTGTGTGTATGTATGTACGTGTCTAATTCAGACATGAGTAATGAAACGTTTGGGCAGATATAATAGCCAAGAATGACATTGTGTGTGTGTGTGTGTGTGTGTGTGTGTGTGTAATGTGGGAAGTTGTGCTCGAATGCATAGAGGTAAGCAGAGAATTAGAACAAGCAAGAAAAGGCAGAACAAGAATGTGTTCAGAGGAAATAACCAAATGAGAGCAATAAAACAGATTTACATGACAAATCCATTTTAAAAGGGCAACGTGTAAGAGAATCCACTTTTTCCTTTCGAAGTATTAAAAGCAATTCACAGCTAATAAATTAACTCAGATTCAAACACTAAAACCGGTTCTAATCTAAATATGTTGCATTCGGTGTCACATGTGTAGTTCAGCTGTACAAATAAACTGACAAATTGCCATTAAAGTGAGGCCTGTGCTTCCAGCTGGAAAAGAGACAAGGAAAAACCAGATAAGAACCATCTTTAGAAGATTCTCACCACAGCAGATGGAACCTCTTGCACCACGTCTGTCCTTAAATCATGCTCACTTTTCCACTAGGAGTCTTCTGTACTTTTTAAAGGTGTCCTGAAAACCTTTTAGGGGCTTTGCGGAGCGACCGGACTGGGTTAGAGAACATAGAGACCTACGTCCAAAACCACCGTGATACCCGTGATCAAATGTGCTATGTTGCTGTACTGTCTACAGAACTATCTGGGATGCATTCTGTGAGCAGATGGCAAAAAGCACTTTGTAAGTCGCTCTGGATAAGAGCGTCTGCTAAATGCCCTAAATGTAAATGTAAATGTAAATTTTAGGACATGACAAGTGCCTGTTGTCCATGGGATGCTGTTGTGTCGCACGTGATCAGACCTTCATGGGGATTAATTGAAAGTTAGCACAATTTGAAACCTTCCGATTTAGGGACCCTATTTATGCACACTATTTACGCACACTATTTAGTATGGAAGTTGTGGATTTGGATGCACTCACTGTCTGGAGTAGCTTTTCTCACACCAACAGTTTCTGCAGATCAAAGGCCCCAAAGGTTAAAGGTCAAGGTGAAGACAGATAAGAGTCTCCTAATAAGATGTCAAAATCACATATATCTTCCTATGGTAACACTTTATTACTGTATATGCAAATGCTTTGTAGATGATTTATCTCTAACATTTGCCTGAATATAAGTCTAAATGAAATACAATAGATTCTATCAAATATAAACCTTAAGCAGGTTAAATCTTTTCACTCACACACACACACACACACACGCACGCACGCACGCACGCACGCATACATGCACAAACACAGAACATAGTCTCAAATCAATAAGTGGCATAAGCTCAGTGCTTCCTCGCTCAGATTAATCACAGGTGACCATTTCAACAGCTGTTTCAACTGCAACATGGGATCATATCTAGTTACACACACATCTACATTGACACTCACACACATACACACACATTCACAGAAACACACACGCTTCACATAAAATACACACACCATTCTTTGAACAATCAGTTTTAGAACCTGAAATGCCGAACCTCTGCACCCCCGTCTCTTAGTTCTTAAACCATCCAATCAGCAGAGGATCCCAAATCAGAATTAGATTAAGACCCACAATGCACTGCAGGCATGGCTGTGTGCGCAGGGGGACACCTGTAATAGAATTCCACCTCTCAGCTCTCCACTCGCCCACCCTCTTCTTAAACATTTATACTCGCTTGCTCGCGTCGCTGCTGCTGATCAAATCAGGGACGAGAGAAATTACATTTCTCTCACAACGGCCATGCGATCCGAGCGTTCCCGTCTGCCGGATTAGCAAATCCGGCCGAGGCGAATTCTCTCCGACAGCCATCTGATTAAACACCAACATCAAATAAAACCTGTAGCAACACAAGCCAAACAACAGCCCCTCTCCTCTCCTCCCCTCCCCTCCCTTCCCCTCTCCTCTCATCCCGGAACACGTTTTGAAAGTTTCTGGTATGTATTAGATTTGCTCTGGATGGACTTGAATCAATCATTTGGCACAGCAAACCAACCTATATTAATAAAATGGAACGACAGAAAGAAAAGAAAGAAAGAAGAAGGAAAGAGCGAGTGAGAGAAGAGCGGAGTGTGACACGTGGGTAGCGCAAAGTGTGAGACTCCGTCAGTCCTGACCACCTCGATCCTGGAAAGCCCAGCGTAGGGACAGAAGCTCAATGAGGAGCGGGACAGAGGGAGGAGTTTGCAGGAATTACATGAAGTAAAAGTCGCTAGCTTGGCGTGCGAGAAGGTCCGTGGTCCTAACCTCCATCTACCCGACACTTCCCATTCAGCTGCTGTGGGTGGGTCACCATAAATCTGTGAATTATGAGGTTCGATCGCAGGGGAAAAGTGAATTTATTATTTCGAACTGTATGCTTTATTGACCATGGAAGCGTGAAAGAGGTCATTCGAGTATAAAGACTCTAAGGTCAGTCTAAGCCACAGAGGTCAGAGGTCATGGATACAGCAAGCATGATAGGATTTGGAGATTTTCTTTCAGTTTATTCATTTTGCTTTAGTTTACAGAACATTTGGGTTTTTGGTTTTGGTTTGTTTAAGGGTTGGATGTCCCTCCCACCCATTAACAATTCACAATTTCATATTATTTTGACTTTTTCCTCATGTGAACTGTCCAGATCATGTTCTGTTCTGACCATCTCTCTCTCTCTATCTATCTCTCTCTCCTCTCTGTCTTGCCAACTATCTTATCTTTCCCTCCTTCTCTGGTACTTGTTCTGACCCCCTCCCTCGTCCTGCATGCCTCTTCATCTCTCCATCACTCCCTCTCTCTTTCTTCCACTCTCCTCCTTTTCCTCCCCATTTCCCCATACATCTCAGCTGCAGTTGGCTTTGCAGTGAACCAAAATGGACAGGCAGGTATGTTGAAGAACTCTCTCTCTCTCTCTGTCTCTCACTCTCTCTCTGTCTCTCTCTCTCTCTCTCTCTCTCTCACTCTCTCTCTCTGTCTCTCTCTGTGTCTGTCTGTCTCTCTCTCTTTCAATTCAATTCAACAATGCTTTATTGGCATGAATGCAATAAAAATACACTGTTGCCAAAGCACTTAACAGAAAACACGTACGTATAAACACAACAAAGATAAAAGACAGTATTAAGAGCCAAAACGATTTCTAAATACTTAATAATCAATAATCATCTGTTTGATTGTCCTCACTGGTTGTCCCTCTTTCTCTGTCTCTCTGTCCCCGCCCCCCACTCATCTGCAGGCTAAAGTGTCCTCAGGACCACTAGCTCCTCAGCACGTGTGCCTCTTGTCTTGGCAATTGCAATGTGAGACCGAGCCGTGAGACCGAACCGTGAGACCGAGCCGTGAGACCGAGCCGTGAGACCGAGCCGTGAGACCGTTGCCACGGCGCTGAACAAGCGAGTGCAGGGGCCAAAACGACATTCACTGGCTTATGAAACTTAATATTCCCCATAAAGCCGGTGGAATTCTGGCTGGTTAGCGCACCGTGGCCAGACTTTGGGGGGCCCTGTAAACACCGACCGGACCTGACCACCACGGGTCGCTACCTCGGCATCCCCGACATTCGGAAAGGCCAGAAGCGTGCGGGCGCTGCAGTTTATTGGACAAGAGTTCTTCATTCTTCTGTGGTTGTTTCTTCTGGAAGTGTTACGTCTTCCGTGTCAGTGTCTACAGAATAAACGCTGCTGTTCCTCACACACACAGATGCACCTTCCAAGAGGCTTGTACGGGGAATTTATACGCCAGTGTGCACATTAAATTCCCCAAACGGTATTCTCAATCAAACTCACGAGTGATGTAGTGTGAGAGCTTGATCGAGTGAGAATGTGTGTATGCATAAAAGGACAGTATTTTACTGCTTTGAGCAAGTCCCGGTGTTTGTGTGTGTGTGTGTATGGAAGTGTGTATAGGTGTGCAAACCTCCCATCTTTGTGCATCTGACAGACTGTTTGTCAACTGACCAATGCTGACCTTCACTCACATACATGACTCTACACACACACACACACATGCACTTAATCTCTGTCCACAAGCTTTCTTTACCTTGTTCAAGTTTTCTCTCTTTCTCCCTCTCGTTTTCTCTCTTTCTCTATCTCTCCTCTCATTCTCTCCCTCCCTCCCTCTCTCTCTTGCTCTCTTTGTTATTGATCACTGATGCGATTGGTTGATCTCATGGCTCAGTAATGACCTGCCTGGATGCTCAGATTAAACTGTCAGCTGTCAGGGATTGATGGGCAAACTGTTGGCACTCTCACACACACACACACACACATACACACACTCACTCACACACACACACACACACAGGCAAATGCACACGTCACACCTCTCTGGTCCCATCCAACAGCTGCAGGTGTGGTGTGTGTGTGTGTGTGTGTGATCACAAAAAAACAGGCTTGGGCAATTCGGCTCCCAGTGTGCTGATGTGAGAATGAAACCCTAAAAGAGAGAGAGAGCGAGAGGAGAGGGAGAGTGGAGAGGTGGAGAGAGGAGAGGTGGAGAGGTGGAGAGAGGAGATGTGGAAAGGGGAGAGGTGGAGAGGTGGAGAGAGTAGTATTAGTCTGCTACTACGGAGTCTATAAAGGTCACACAGTAGTGCAGTAAAATACTTGATTACTACAATAAGACAAAACATAATGACAGTCATCCTGGGGTAGAATACACCACCCTGTCTGTGTGTTTGAATGGTAGTGTATAAGTGTGTGTCTGTGTGTGTTTGTGTGGTAGTGTCTGTGTGTGTTGGTGTGGTAGTGTCTGTGTGTGTGAAGCATGGTACTGTAAATGTGTGTGTGTGTGTGCATGTGTATGTAGTGTGTGTGTGGCAGTGTGTGTGTGTGTGCAGCATGAATAAGCCTGCCAGCTTGTCCTCTGTGTGTGTGAGTGTGTGGACTCCTTGTTGAGCTTGGCTAGTGCTTCTCTCGATGTCAGCGCAGTATCTCTTTTCACTGACGAATGAGATGTCTCCTTCGTTTTTTTTCCAAGCCTCCACTCTTTCGTTCTCTCATTGACTCACTCCAGCCAGAGGAACGGATAAGAAAACAACCTCCCCCCATCCACTCCTCCTCTCCTCCACCCCTAGCCATCCCTCACTCTCCCAGGAGGCCAGGGCCGGCGTGGACAGGGAGCTAAATTTAAACTTTTGCCCAGCCAGGGCTCCACCAGAGCGGGGAGATCTGATAGAAAGCTGGGGGGCATGTGAAGCCATGTGGGGGGGTGGAGGGGATACACATGTTCACTGTGATAAAATTCATTAACTTCTTTGATGACCCGCTAAACACAGAGGAACACATACTCACACATTCACAAACGGACACGGACACACACACACACACACACACACACACACAATCCTTGCAAGTGACCCTCATCCACATTTGAGGCCTTTAATGTGATGTCTGTTTGACAGGCAGAAACAGGCTATGGCCTCAGTGGCCAAACGACTGCAGTAAGCTGTCTATGGAGAGTAGAACCTCATGATCACACACACACACACACACACACACACACAAACAGACTAGCACAGTCTCAGCAAGATCCAGGTCCACAGTAACATCTGGATGCAGCACAACTTCAGCACTCTGTAAATTGGCATCACGTGCCCTGATGAAACACTAAACCCCGCCCTTTTATTTGATTCGCTATAAGACTTGTTTGTCACTGTCCCTCCTCTTCCACAAAAGCAGATGGCTGTGTTTTTCTAGACACCACTGCTGCTTGCTAATACAGACAACTAGGACTCTGAACAATAGAACTGCTGCTGTATGAATGTCCCATCTGACTTTCTCGCTGGCCGAGCGAGTGTGTGTATATAAGGAAGTGTGATGGAGGTCAGTGGAGGAGTGTGTACTGCGTACTGATGTACGGGATGTGTGGACAGAGACCTGTGGGTTGAGAGTGGTCGTAAAGCTCCTTGAACTGAGGGAAAAACAGTCATAACCCTAATAATCATTGTAAGGTTTATCCAGGAGAGCCGAGATACTCACACCAATCAAAACAGGACATCCTGAAGAGAAGCCTCTCTCTCTCTCTTCTGTCCCTCTACCTCTCAACTCAGTTCAATTCAAGGTAACTTTATTAGCTCTCTCTCTCTCTCTCTCTGTCCCTCTTTCTCTGTCTCTCACACACACATACACACATTCTCTCTCTCATTCACTCCCTCTCATCAGTTGTTTTTCTGCTTGCAACAAAATCACAATCTCAGGAAGTGGAGGGGACGGAGCTCATCAAAGACCGGAGCGAGAGCGAGATTCCTGGGCTGGGGCTGGAATTCCGGCCACTGGGAATCATTGGAATGCCGCTGGGAGAGGAAAGGAATCTCCACTGTCTCTATTGTTAAGTCTCTTCCTCCAGAAGGGTGTTTGTCTGTGTGTGTGTGTGTGTGTGCGTGTCTCATCTCCGGGTCGGAATAGCAAAGATCTGATTCAGTAAGTCCCTCTCTGCTGCTTGGCCAAAATCCCCTTCGCAGGTAACAAGACACACACTAATCACAACTCCCTTCCGCTCTTCCCCATCTCTTGCACACACACACATATTCTGTGACCCAAGTTGAACTGACAGCAATGAGTGTTCTTCTCACACCTAAGCTTGCCCTGTAAGGTCCATGGTCAAAGTTCACAGCTCATGCACTATGGCTATGAATGTGTTCCATTACATTACAGTACTGCTTTTAACTTTTCTACGCAGTCACAATGTACTGACCTTTTTTTATCCTAGCGCACAAGCACGATAGGAGTGCACGTCATGAGTTTGCAGAGACGTGCGTGAGCAGAGACACGTGTGATCATAGCCGTGCGTGAGCAGAGACACGTGTGATCATAGCCGTGTGTGAGCAGAGTCGTGCGTAAGCAGAGACACGTGTGGTCATAGCCGTGCATGAGCAGAGACACGTGTGATCAAAGCCGTGCGTGAGCAGAGACAAGTGTGATCATAGCCGTGCGAGAGCAGAGTCGTGCGTGAGCAGAGACACGTGTGGTCATAGCCGTGCATGAGCAGAGACACGTGTGATCAAAGCCGTGCGTGAGCAGAGTCGTGCATGAGCAGAGACACGTGTGATCAAAGCCGTGCGTGAGCAGAGTCGTGCATGAGCAGAGACACGTGTGATCAAAGCCGTGCGTGAGCAGAGTCGTGCGTGAGCAGAGACGTGCGTGAGCAGAAGCGTTGGGATGCTGATGAGCTAGACAGAGGCGGAGTCTGTGTGAGGGGGCACTTGCTCAGTATGGAAGCTTTGGAAGATAAATATTTCCCCACTATGTGAAAAGTCAAAGTCAAAGTCATTCTCACATCATTTATGAAATACTTTTATCTTCTGCAGATATTTGCTTTCCTATCTGCCCAGAGAAGGAAGAGGTTATTCATTAAAAAGGGCTTGCTGAGTGTGTGTGTGTGTGTACTAACATTTGGTGTGTTCTCATGTCTTCCTGTCCTTTAACCTTCTGCAAGACAATATGAGTCTGAACTCTTTCTCTCTACTTTATCTCTCTCACATGGATACACACACACATACACACACACTGAATACTGCACAGCCTTAAGGTGGGACTTCAGAAAAACACACAGGGTGTGTGTGGATAGAGATAAAGAGATAAAGAGACAGACAGACAGACAAAGCTACAAACAGACAGACAGACAGAGAAAATGTGTGCAGGAATGCACATGGGTTAATGTGCAAGCAGTAGTTTCATTTTTCTGGGGAGGAGGGCCAAAAACTCAGTCTGTAAGACTTGAACTAATAAACACCACAGTGCTCACGGGCTGCTGAGAGACACAGCTCATAGGTCACACTGTAAAGAGGCCAGACAATAGAGGCATGGGGATACATGAACAGGTTAATACAAACCCATATAACACACAGACACACACAAGCACATACACACAATCACACACGCACACACATGCACACACTATCACACACATGCATGTGCACACGCACACATATACAAAGAATGAGGTATGGGAGGCAACCATCTTTCTCCTAAACCAACAAATGGAGTCAAAGCACACACCCATTAACAAAGGTAGATTAAGTAATGACAAATACAAGCACTCTCTCTCTCTCTCTCTCTCTGTCTGTCTCGCTCTCTCTCACTCTCACTCTCACACACACACACTCACATACACACACACAATATCATACACAGTGTTCATAAATATGCTTCATTTTTTAGTCCATATGTAGATAATGACCTCAGCTTTGGCACACACCCTGGGCAAGCTGTCGGCAGCTTACAGACTGGTCTTTGTGTGTGTGTGTGTGTGTGTGTGTGTGCATATCTCTATCAGAGCCTTTCTGACCTTAGGGCCCAGAACAGGGAGAGGGTAAGCTCATTGTTCTATGCTGGTACTGCTTTCCCTGTAGTAAACACAACTGAGAGGTTCCCATGCCTCCCTCACACACATACACACTCAGGCACAGACACAAACTCAGACATACACACACACACACACACACGCAATTCTCATAATTCTCACACTGTACCAGAAGCCTGGCTGAAACCACACCTTAGCCTCTCCACAGACCCTCACTATCCCAGCCAAAGTTCCCCATGTGTGTGTGTGTCTGTGGGGTGGGGAGGGGAGGGGATGTATGTGACCTTTCAGCCACTTTGTCCAAGAAGCAGACACACACTATTATATATTGCTGCAAAGAGGAGCATCTCAGATTCGTAGCCATTCTAATGTTAGAGCTCCAAATATAACATTAGATATGTTCATTTAAATGGCAGCTCACGTTTTCCCTCAAGAAGTAGGTCAGAATCGTGTTTTTTAAAAAGGTCTTTTTCCATAAATGGACTATTGTGACTTCTGACTTAAAATGCTAGAATGTGTCACGTGTGTGTGTGTGTGTGCGCATGTGTGTGTGTGTTTGTGGGTTCTTGAACAAAGCAGTTGAAATTGATGGATAACGTCACATACATTCCCACACACACACACATAACACTCATATTTGTAATGTGTAGTTCTCTCTGTCTCTCTCTCTCTCTCTCTCTCTCTCGAATGAGCATCTCTAAACTTTGTCCTCTCATCCGTTAATATTTACTTCACCATAAGTAATATGGAGAATAGCTCCATAGATGAGAACAGACAGGATGAGTCTCCCCAGACATTTATGCACAGTAAAGATATGACAAAAAAATTGCTTCTTCAGGTGTTGGCTGATTTATTCACATTTATTCACTTTGCTGATCTGCAAAGTCTTGAGTGATTGAAAAGCAGAGTACTTCCAGCCAGCATAGAACCTGCTGTTTGTAGCAAAGGATTACAGAGATTGAACTACATCCCCCAGAATTCCCTAAGGGGTGTAAGGGCCATTAGTCACACCAATCAAATCCCCAAATAAACAGCCACATGACCTGACCTCTGACCAATCACTGAGCAGCAAATAAATAAATAGTTGACCTGGCCACTTCAGTCTACTCTGAGATACTCAAACTCACTCTCATTAAGACATTAACACACACACACACACACACACACACACACATACGCACACACATGCATGCACACACGCACACATACACACACATGGGAGAGAGAAGGAAAGAGTGTAAGAAAGAGACAGCAAGTGAGAGAGAGAGAGAGAGAGAATAGGCACATGGGGGCGTTGATGGATGAGGGGGACTGTGTCACTGTCATCTACACCCCCAGATTTCTCTCCCCCCCCACCCCCCACCCCCTCTGTCTGTCTCAATCACAAAAAAAAATCTGAGGAGAATTCCCAGGACATAATCAGACCTCTTGACCAAACCCAGCAGCTTCTGTCTGATCAATCAAACCCTTCAGAACATGTGATCCATCATTATCACAACCCACAGAGCACCCACACACACACACTAAAACAGCAATTGGAAACAGAACAGGCTACCCTGTTACTGCAGTGTCTCAACTATGGTCATCACTCCTACCAAAATCAGAGAATTAATAGCTTTAGCAATAAAGAAATCAACATTTACTCCTGGGAAATGATGGCAGTATAACCTACATCCGTACATCTTAAGGACCATAAGTCAAAATAGCTTAAAACATCTGCTTGGGGTTTTAACCAAAGACCAAACCAATGTCAAGAACTCCAAAACAGTTTAGTATGTTTATTGTAAAGCATGCAAGTATTTATTGTGACGTATGAACAAGAAATGTAGCACTGAAGACTTTTCACAAACTGTGGAGCAGTGATGACCACCTGCGCCCGCCGTCCTCTTCTAGTGAAATGTTTCTGTTTGCCCACGGTTCACTGTCCATAAAAATACGAGGTCATTTGTTTACCGAAGGTTTAGCGAGGCGGAGAGTTTGGAGCGTAGAAACGCAGTACTACGCAGGGCGTCCCCGCGACAACGGCCGTTTAATAGGGTCTCCTTCTCATCGCACTCGCGCGTCTAAATGGCCCGATCCATTAACCCCGTTTTGAATAGGTTTGATAATGAGCCCGGAGCAGCGGACGCGAGACGCAGCACGGCCCATTGCACAATGCAGAACGCGCCCCGTCGGAGAGAAACGGACGAGGCGCGCGCTGACAGGCGGAGAGAATGCGCGCACAAGAGGAAGGGAGCGCTTTTCACACACTTCACTCACGCGGAATGTCACATTGTTACGTTTCGAGTCTGCCTTTTTTTTCTTCGAGTCGAGCTGATTTTCCGTTGTTTGGACACTTTCACTGTGAACCCAGCCATATCAAAGTCAAAACAAAGACGTGGCGTGAAACTGATGAAACTATTAGAGCCGAGACGATGAAGACCTGTTTAACATGTGCAGCTTTTCAAGCGTAATTATCATCAACTTAAAGATCACACAATCAGGATAGGCTTCCAACACGCACAAAATAAATCAACAAAATAAAAAGGATCCCCGGTTTTGTACAAAGTTGTGCATTTCGTCAAGAATGTGTATGTCAGTCACAAAACACGAATTAAGGGCATACCAACATACGGGAAGGATACGTGTGAAAGGTTAAAGAAATGACCGAGAACGTAGACGTAATAATAGCTTCAGTGCCATTAAATAATATTTCACTATAGCCCACTAAATTCTTATTGATTTTCCCAATCGTCCGAGCCAAAGGTTTGCTCTTGGCTGGCATGTTATCTGATTAAAGTCATTTTATCATCGCGTTTGAGTCATATTTTGCCGTAAGGGGCCTGATTAACTGCAACCGAAGTGGAATTGTGCCGAAAATCTCCAGTTGCACGCTCCTAAATAATAATGATAACAGACTGTTGTCCAAAAAACACATAAGCATAGTTCAAGCCGAAATCTAAGTTATTTGAGTGGATAAGGTGGTCAGAATTCCCATATAATGTGTTCATTTCTTTAGTCAAACTTGCAAGTAGCTACAGAGAATGAAGTAATTGTATTTATATGTTTAAATAAAGAGTAATGCCGTCGACGCTGAAAGGGATTTGTAGGTCAGATTGTGACGGTGAAAATGTTTATTACGGAGGCGTCGTTTACGCACGGACATAGGCTACCGTAAAACATGCATCCGTCGTCTTGCGTTCTTATAGAGGGGTTTTGTCCTCTACATGCTCACAATGACTTGGGCCAGTACGCTGCAGAGTGCGGGGCAGTTTGACATGGCATGCCGAGAGGCATCGCAACTTTGGCCTGCTGCACTTTCAGGTGAAACGTCCGGCGGTGCTGACCAAATCCACAAAGCCTACCCTGTGCCTTATCGCGCGCGCACGTCCACGCACACACAAACGCACGCACTTTTTTATTACCTTCCTGTCACTCTCCCGTCACAGAACAGCAGCGCAGTCAAACTGAAGTGAGCGCGCGGTGAGCGCGCGGCTATGGCCACACGGAAAGGGCCCACCCCCTCGTTTTATTTAACGAAAGCTATTGCCCACTCCTACCCGCGCACAGAACACGTTTACCGGCAGACGGGTCCCGTTATGAGGAGTCTGGGAATTTAAATATTCAATGTTGACATTATGCAGGGGCTGGCGCGCAGCCAATGCGACCAGGGTCTCGCGGGACCCGCGCGGTCAGAGCAAGCCAGAACATTCTCTCCTCTTGACTCAATAGGTAGAAAATCATTCTTTTACATCTTGGTTAAATAATAATCTTTTGCCTAAAACACCCCAAATTATCCCACTATTCTCAGATTGTACGATGTCTGACTGAGGTCAGACCGGTCTCGGCTACCCCGGCCAATTTCTTACTCTGATTTTTGAGTTTTATTTTTAGATCCACAATGACCGCACATAGAAACCCTTAAACCCTACTGGACTTTTAAAAATGCCAGCCCCCCACACACCCCCTCCACCCCTCTCTCTCTCACTCACACAAAACCAATTTGTCCAACAATAGCAGTAAATGCATCTCTTCGCTTTTTCATCGCTTTGTGGAAACGGGTCTGGTACGCGCAGCATAAACTCTAGCGCTAGTATATTGCTCTTAGTCGCTGTGCCACGGGAACTCGGGTGCTAGGAAACAAACTACTAGGCCGAAGTGACCGCAAAACAAATCACCATCCGCAACACCCTGTACAAAAAAACATAATTCACTCCTGTTATTTCCTCCTGTTAAATAATTTAGCTTGGGTGAAATGAGCCGTAGGGAGTCTGGCCTGTGATTAGTCTGCACCGTATCTTCACATGTTTGTCCTCATATTTCTTTTCACGTTAAACGTCATTAAGGTAGGATTGGCTACCACATACGTAATTCTGAGCCAAAATTCCTTAAAATGCGCTGTGGTACGCTGTTATTAAAAACGTGCGCATGGGCCTGTATAAAATGTGTCTGTAAACGAATGCTATACAGAAAGGGAAAATGTTTTGCTAACTTACGAAATACTAAGGCCTCATAAGTTACCCCGTTCACTGCTTGTATAAACAGTGATGACGGCGTTTCTCGCGACGTGCGGTCGCAAGGTGAGCGAAGGTGGACCGAAGGACCGTCGCTCGTGTAACCTCTCGCTCCGGCAGACATCACTTTCTCCTCCTAAAAGGACAGAGCCATGTGATCCCTCGTATCACCAAGGCGCATGGAGCGAAGAACTTGACTTGAACGTGCGCGCGAGCGAGAGAGGGAGCGCCTTTCTGACAAGTTGCTGTTGTGCGCAGAAAAATCCACTCACCATACAATGGCAGGGCACAGGGCTAGAGAGCTAGTTTATTGAACGGATAACACTAGCGCGACCCCAGCTGTCTCCGTCCAGACGGAGCGCGCTATGTCTTGCTCACGGTGTTGTTTTCGACAAGAAAGGAAACTATAATTCAAAACAGCAAAATTATCTTTGTTTCCCGCTTTGGGTCTCCGTCTTCAGCCTTAGCCCAGCCGATACTGCTCATGGTTTTCTTAACGGGCAATATTTAAATATTTGATATATTTTATATCTATCTATATATCTATCTATCTATATATATAGATAGATAGATATAAAAATAAATATGTACATGTGTATATATGTAAAACAAACACACTGAGTCAAAGATTGTTTGAGTCACAAACTAGAAAGAAGCGGCACTTTGAAAAATAAGCGGCATCCTTTAGAAAAATAAACATCAGCAAAATGTGGCGTTATTTACTCAAAAAAATACTCAAATGAGAAAGTTAGCAGCTCAGTGGGGCGCAGGGAGGTGGTGGTGATGGGGGATTATTCAAAGACCCGAGAGGCATTCATTCGACACAAGCAATACCAATAAGAAGACCGGAAAAAACTTATTAGTGACTACTTGATGTTGAGATTCTGAGCTTGAGGTGCATGGTAAACACACGCGCACGGCGATGGTGCCCCAGGCCACCCTTAATGAAAAAAAATAATTAAATTCATGCGTTTAAAAATTAATATCACAGGAATGGATACACATACAATCACGCAGGCATCCATGTTCACTTACTCTCTCTCTGTCACACACACACACACAAACACAAACAAACAAACAAACATTTCTCCGGGCGTTTCGTTCCAGAACAAAAAATATAAGCGGATTTGCTCACTTGTTGCACAATCGATTTTATCAGTTGCTAAAAGAGAAGAAAATTCTGACGATGGCAAAGTGAGATTAGTTTACGGCATCTGACAGCATGAACTCAATTTAATATCTTATCTGTGTGTGTCTGCTGTAATCTCAGCTGTAAGCTACCTGTTTGCATTTAAAAGCATGCGCTTAAGTTTCGCTCGTGCTTTTCCGTTGTCAGCTATAAGGCAGCTGTCTTTTTGAAGTCGCGGCTGGAAACTGGTGTGACTGAAGCCTCTAAACGTGCAGAAAACGGCGTTGCTAAACGAGACACGCTTTTAATACAAGGGCGCGAACAATTTGTAAGGATAACGATACATCCAACAAGCAATTCCTGAAGTTTCTGCACTGCACGCGCAACTTTCGGAGCTTGGTTTAAAATGTTTGACTGCGCAACGGCAGGCGGTAAGCCGTCATTCTAATAGCTTGCCTCAATTCTTACACACCTACTCCCGTCAGAGACTAGCGAGTGAGCTGACAGCGACAAAAAGTGTACAGGTTGTAAGTGTTTAGAAACGAAAGCGTTGATATGTGAGATACAGATGTACAAGATGGCAGTTTGAAAAGATTTTGAAAAAGGAGTCTTTGCACCTACCAGTGGCCAGTTTTCTTGCCCTGCTTTTGGACCTCATGATGCCAGTCTTTCGGCGTGGTTTGCTGGAATCTTTCTTGAATCTTTTCCGCCTTTTTCTTTTTCCCCTGTCCTTTTCTCTCTGATTCTCAATCCAGACGCGCTATCTCTCCAGCATTGTCAGTTTGGACACCTTCGCACATGCGCACAGCTCCTTGCTGCCAGCATCGCCAAAAAAAAGTTTGGAACGATTTATCACCCGCTATTACCGATCTTGTCAGATGGCGATAGCAGCGAGATCCCACTCGTGTCAGATCTTCAGAGATCAGTGGGCTCGAGACGAAGCCGTCCGCGACCCTCGGGTCCACGCGGAACCGGAGACATTAATTACAATGAAGTAGTCTCGAGCGTCCACAACGAATCAGCTTTTGTGTTTTAAATGAAGACGCATTAAACATTGTTCACGAAAACCACTAATGTAAAACGCTTCCATTAAATGTTTTATGCACTTTTATTGGGATTTGACAATCATGAATACCGGAGAACGGATGAAAAGTTTCACATGCTCCCTCCTTCGGCCGGCGCGTGGGCAGTCGGAACCGAGGGCTACCCGTTGACTTTTTTCTGCGGTCGTGACAATAATTAATTTGTGAAGTGGGCTCGCTCTCCCTGAATAAATGCCTCTAACAATGAGCGCTCTCATGCTACACTCCATTACTCGCGGAGTGAACTGTTGTGGCTTAAATCACCCCAAAAAATCTAGATTTGTAAAATTTGTACTAAACGTTTAATGATTAGATTATGTATTTCATGAGGCCTGCATATTTGTTTGAATATGCTACATTTAAAATAATTTCCTTCGTGGTTCGTGTAGAAAAGAGTGTGTTAATTCACATTTTCATTAAAACCTTAGTATGGCGCCCCGTCAAATTACCTTTAGTGGACAACAGGAATTTCCTATTAGCGGTCCTTAATGCACATGTACCAATTAATCTAACATCATTTAGCATCAGGACACATACGTTAGTTTACTACGTGAACGTAGCATTTTTAAAATACTATTGCATTATTTCTTTGGGAACTGTAGCGATAGCACTTGTATTTTGATGTACATTCTCGAGGGTCATTAAGTTAATTGCTGGTTAATTAGAAGCGCATGACATCATGCTGACCTTGTCCATGAACCTTTTAAAAGGTCGCCGTTCTCCCCGCGCGCAGTATTGATTCCGAAGTATTTGTAAAAAGGACCCAATGAGGCTGAGATCATTATGCATGAATAGGCAACGAGGGCTTGAGCTCTGGACTAGCGGTCAACAGCCTCCTCTATTTGACAAGCACAAAAAAGTTAACTTCTTTTTAAAATACTCTTGCATGTTTACTGCAGTTCATCTTCCAGTCGGTCATGGAAAATATTTAAAGTAGCATAATATCTCAAGGCATAACGTAGAAATTATTATTACTATTATTTTTTTCCTTATAGTTCTGAATAACCTAAAAAGTTACCTAATGATGGACATCGTTCGATCCAAGTTTGAACAGCTTAGATCTTTATTGTATTTTACACTTGTAATACACTCAAGCAATGAACGAACTTTTAAATAATGTAATGACGTTTGTTTCATGTTTGGCGAGCACCAAATAATTTCGTGTTATGGTTCACTCTCACTTATGTAAAATAAAAGAGCATGCACTGCCATTGGCTCAACAGTCACCTTTACTGAGAGAGAGAGAGAGAGAGAGAGAGAGAGAGAGAGATCCTGCTCGAAGCTGAGAGGGAAGGCGGGTACAGCAGGCAGCAGTACTACTGCCCGGGTATGTCTCGCGCCCATTAGCCTAAATGGAAACAGTTCTCTTTCATTCGACGCAATAACTCACCACCGCCGGCGTACTTACTTTCTACAATACATACTTTATTACGATACCTTGACCCCGACGGGTAGAGATCGCGTAGCTAGCGTTGTGGTGTGAAGATCTGTGGAGACCCCGTAGGCTGTAATTATTGGATATTAATTGGGCTCAGGACCTTTTTGCTAGTACATCTAAATTATTTACTTGTCCTATTGTTCGAATCTAACCCTATAAACACAGATTGTGCAGTTTGCCTTGCTTGAATATACTTCTGTCTATCCAAATAAAGATCATAACTATCGACCGTCGTTCCCTACAAAAGACGACAGTGGGTATTTTTGGGACACCTTGTGTGCAGTTAAGGTGGCACGGAAAGGGTTAAAATAAAGCCATAATTTGTAATGTCGGGGATCTCGCGCCAGGCTGAAAGTGAAAAGGGAGCCGCGGGCACTAGGAAATTACTGCGCGCCCGCGTGACCTTTGCGCGAGGTAATCAATCAAGTGATCAACAGGGATATTTATCAATGCTACATCCTGTCGTCTGCCTCATGAAATCAAATAATATAAAATCAAAAAACAAAAACAAAACAGTAAGGAACTATGTTAGTGTAAATAATTTTAATTTTAACTAAACACTGAAACATTCCATAGTTTAAATACAGTAAAATACAGTAAGATGCAATGTTCTGCAATTATCAGTAATAATAATAATAATAATAATAAGAATACTGCGTTGACATTTTAATATTTTAGACACCGTAAAATGCCTAGAAAAAAGAGGAAAATATGCTGAGCGTCTGAGCTTTTTTTAACGACTGTTCACCGCGGCCTTTTAATTAACGTGATGTTGGCATCACTTCCCCAAGACAATTTAATTCTGCATCATTCATAATACCGCGCAGCGAAACCAAGAAAGGGAAAGCCGGGGCGAAAAGTAGCGGTGCCCCGCGAGCAGTGCCAGCGACGAGGTGCGTGCAAAGGGAAGCCGAGAGAGCACGGAGAAGTTCTTACATCCGTTAAGTCTGCCAACGGTCCGCGGGGCGCTGCGACTCACCCTGCCCAGCCTTTCCGCCTCAAACAAGCGGAAACATTCCGCAACCGCAGTAGTCTACGGCAGAAAGGAGTCTACGGTGCACGCAGCTCATACAGTACTTTATAGTTAGCCTACTGCAAAACGTAAAAAGCATTGCTATATAATACCAACGTTTACTTTTCAACTGTAAGTTTAATATTATTAGTGTCGAGCTCAGTCCCAGTTCCATCAGCTGTTACTTCTGGAAAACAGCGAGATGGCAGAGGATTTAGATATATTCTATGGAGAGTCTTAGTGTCCAATAGCAACAATGTATGATTACTTAAAAATCACTGGCGAATGAAAACGGCTTTAATAAAACAACGTTAATAATGTCACGTCGGGTTTTTAAGACTTCCTGAATTGCCAGGCTAGCTATTCGTTTCTGGAAACAGTTCCCTGCACCCGGAAAGAGCAGACCTGCATAAAGTACGACAAACTTCCCACAATATCAAATGAATTATGATGGTCTCATTTTGTGGAATGCCGGTACTTTTGCGCCTATCCTCACACCAGTGTTGCTGACTTGAAGTATTTGAATTCCATTTAAAATATTTTATTCACCGACGAACGTAGACTAATTATTAAATATGGACTAATATAAAAGAAAACGGACACAAAACAGTGCTAACGCATATAGGGTGTGTAGACGCTGAACAGTCAAAAATGTGACCCTCACTTCTTCGGTGTAAATCTAAATATGAAATGCCTCCCTTGGTGGAAGAGCGGAAGGAGAAAATAAAATGATAAAATAAGTCTAATGGAAAAAAAAACTCATTAAAACTGAAGTGAGAGATCGTGTGCTGATCAAGCGCGTTCGTTGGTCACGCGCGTTCCATCAGTATTCCGTAATAAATCTGATTCATTCATATGTTGGGTAGGCTATTGCTCACTTTGAGCGAGTGAGTAAAAAGGGGAATGGGTTGGCTAATTGAAGTGGCTGTAACAAAGCCAAGACAGAATTTTATGCCGTTTTGCAACACGAGAGTGGAGGTCGCATGGGAAATATGCGCGAGACCATGGGTCACTCGAGAAAACAGATTGAAGACCTTTGGTTATCAAGCTTAGCGCAAGAATAATGATTTGGTGGTTTGATTGCAGAGACTAATACATTTCCATGTGCATTAAAACTACGTCTTGCTTGTTATTAATTTCACTGCACAGTGCAAACCCCAAATTCAACTAGTTGTTTTGTACACGAGACACAAAATGTCACAACCGTTTCAAACGATGATCAAACACAGCCTGTCGTTGCGCTGTTAGCGGACACCCAACACTGCCGTGCGTAGGCTACCGAAATTCGGGGGGAGCTGCTTGGAGAGTCAGTTATATAACCTCAATAAACGTTTAGCAACTGACAGACACGTACCGAAAGACCAACATAAAATCAGTCTTGGAGGGGAAAGGAAAAACTTTCTCTGACATTTTTGAAAACGTCTCTGCATGACAGGTAAACGATAACTGTCCAGTTGTACGAGCACGGGAAAGACTGGGCAAGCGCACTTAGTGTCTGGGCGTCACGCTAATCGATCCGGTTAAATACGGCCACGAAAAAAATTGTCGCTATTCACCTTTTAACACAGATTGTTTAAACAAACAGCAGTTTCCTAACATACAGACCAATTGTTTCAATGTAGTGAAACCGCCCCTCACAAGTAAAAACAAAACTTCTCCCGTTGAGTGAATAGCAGTATAATTGGTGTTTTACTGCCACCTAGTGTCATAATTGTAAAAGCACAACATAAAACAAGTGTTGAACATAATTTAACAGGCCAATACACCAATATATAGCAATCGTGTATGCTGCTTATACCGTTTTGTCCTGTGCGTTAAAAGGTAAGCGGTCTAAACGCTTGGCGGGCTAGAATTAAAGAGATCTGGTTTAGTGCTAAAGTAGATGGATCTGGATAAATCATGCCAACTGTTGTAGCTCTGCGGGCCGTTACAGGTTCCTTTGATTGACAGGTATTTGAAGAGAATTGTCCATTTGCAAGCGTGTTTCCCGGCAACTGGCTATCAGCACAGCTTACGATGCCCTCTTCAGACAACCCGCGGACATATTTATAGACCTCTGAGTGGCCGTTGTAGCTCAACAGGCAGTCGTTTATCCTTAAGCACCACGCACGAGGGAGGGTCGCCAGTTTCTGTTACAGACCCGTGCTCATCCATCCCAATTGACTTTCCCATCGCCGCGGACTCCTGCACGACTAGACCTAACGACTAATCGATCTGAACACTCGATCAGAATGATTTAGCACTGGCTTCCCGAAAAAGCGGACAGTGTGATGAGCTTCAGTTCCCGACCGGGGGAATAGTACAAATAGTTAAATCCGATCTAGTTTAACTCGTTCGATCGTAAGAACAACTTATAGGATACATAGGGGAAAACAAGGAACCCCATACAATAACGCCGTAGGCCATCTTTCCCGCCTACCCTACATGTACATGTGTTGAAGACGCCTTTCCAAAATATGCGAAAACTCCACGACACCCCTGACACGGGGAACGCGCAAAGCCACAGGTTCTCTGCAGAGGTTGTATGATCATATCTGTCCTATCCTAGCAAAACTTAAATTTCGGCCTTTTACAGTAATTCTAAGCTACACATCTAAGGTTTGTCAGGATATCAAGATAGCATAATACATTCATTTAAACGTCAGTTTGTACTTTTTCACAGTTCCAGTGTGCGTGGGAGGAGTGTGTGTAGCGCTGTATGTGTGACCAGCGATACTGCAGCGAATAAAATGAAAATAATTAAAAAACACTATTTTCAACTGTAAGCATAAGAAAGTTATTCAAATCAAGACATTTCCCACTTTAGCGTGATGATTTTCTTAAAATGTCACTCAAAGTATGAATTTTGACTAAACATTGTTTTTCTTAACTCCACTGATTTACATAATGTTCATGCGTAAGCGCGCTGTGCGCGTTACTGAGCTTGCAGACACGTGGTTCACCGACACGAATCCGTCCTTCTGCGACGGGGGCCACGTGCAGCTCCTTCAGTTTCAAGGCCACGAGTAGCGCCAGCGGTTACGGCTACTACATGGGCGCTCAACATCCAGCGCTTGCTGGGGGGTCCTTACATGGTTTTGTTGTTTGTGTTTTGCACGCCACACGGAGCACTTCGCATATTGAGAGCTCTCCAAATCTGCTAAGAGTTGTTGACCACAACAGTTAGATGAAGGTCTAATTTCTTTTTTAATAACCTGAAAAAAATAACTGCTCTTAAATCTAGAACCAGGTTCAGCTGACTTGGCATGTTTATAGGGAAGCAAAGGCAGGATTGTAGACATACATGAGGCAAATTACAAATTAAAGGCCATCAATTTGAATAGAAGTGGTAATAAATGTAATTAAATATTATTAAATGAATGAAAAAGAATAACAATAGAATCAAGAGAAAATGTTTGAAATCACATTAAAGTACAATTGTAATTACATACAGGGTAAGATGTAAAATATCCAGTACTAAAGAGCTTCACATGGAGTCTGGCCCACTCACTTCACACTTGAGGTCACCTCACTTCACAATTGAGGTCAACACATCACTAGCTGCACACAGGGGTCATCAGGTAGTCCCCTCCACTCCTGTGTGTTTCAGTTAACTAAGCCCACAGCACCTCCCGGAGGCTCAACAGTGACCCCTGCAATTCCAGCCCCACCCCCTCTAGGCTACTCTCGCTAACTCTTAAACCAGCCATGTGCACCTCTTCAGATGTAAAAGCACACTGGCATCCCCAGCGATTAAGGCCATACCCAGCCCCAATGACACTGTTAATGCTTACTCAGTGTCACCAGACTGTAGCTGCAACTTCATCACCAAGCATTCCCAAACAAAGCAGCTCCATGCTGGCTTTACCCTGACTACGGCTATACCCAGTGACTACGGCCATACCCAGTGACTACAGCCATACCCAGTGACTACGGCCATACCCAGTGACTACGGCCATACCCAGTGACTACGGCCATAACCAGTGACTACGGCCATACCCAGTGACTACGGCCATACTTAGTGACATACCCAGTGACTACGGCCATACCCAGTGACTACGGCCATACTTAGTGACATACCCAGTGACATACCCAGTGACTACGGCCATACCCAGTGACTACGGCCATACCCAGTGACATACCCAGTGACTACGGCCATACCCAGTGACTACGGCCATACCCAGTGACTACGGCTATACCCAGTGACTACGGCCATACTTAGTGACATACCCAGTGACTACGGCCATACCCAGTGACATACCCAGTGACTACGGCCATACCCAGTGACATACCCAGCCTCACAGACACCGTTTACGCATGCTCGGTGCCACCGGTTCTATCTGGACCTACCATATTTCACAATGACATGACAGATCAATCCACTCACCTGCCCAGTCCTCCATGTACCTAAAACACCAAACACCTCAGCTATTCAATCTTTAGCATGTATTTCCCCAAATACCCTGTGCTCGCCCCATCCTCAGGCACTCCACTAGCCCTTCCAGCTACGTCCGATAATTCCTTCACAGATACCTCTAGATTACAGCCTCTAAAACCACAAGTCCACGACCGCAGATGTGCTAGACGTAGCTACAAATCCTATAGCAACTATCTCCCCTGGCCTGCCACCCACGTCCTCTCACCTCAGCCACCAAGTCTGTGTGCGTTCACTTCTTCCTCTCAAAAGCTCCATCAAGTGCATCCTTATATGGACTGGAAAATAACTATAAAATAAGCTACCCGTTTACTTTCAGGGTACAACAACGTTTGGCCTCAGCGAAGTACACCGTGGGTCCTGGAGATTTTGTACCTACATCTGCTACCAATTTGCAATCTTGCACTTCAAGCCATCCACCAAGATTTATGCAGCGCTCACGCTCCTGCACACTGCACCTAATCGCTCTCCGCTTATCACCGCTAGACAAGGTGTAAACCTGACTTATTATCAAACAAATCAAAGTACAAATGCCATATTAAAGCGCTGCCGTAATCAAGCGCACGTCTTGAAGCTCGGTGATAGGAGAGAGAGTAGAAAGCATTTTTTAATAGTTACATTTAGGGGGAAAATGAGTTCTTCTGGAAGTTGATTCCAGTTGTGCATAGTATCAAAGCTGCTTCATCATGTTTAACTTGTAGCCTGGTTTCTACTAGCTAACTTGCATCCATGCATGTTAGAGAACCACTGGGTATTTACTATAGAAGCATTATAGAAATGTTTTCTGGGCCGAATCCATTCCCTGATTCAGTCTCATGGTAGTGCTTCAAAATGTACTCCTTGTTAAAATCGTATCTAGGTCTTGTGGAGTCATTAAGGTATTAATTGTAATTAAGATATTTACAAGACTGTAGGATTTGGGGGGGGGGGTGATTGGTTATGGCCTGAAAATGAACTAGAACAACAAGATTTCTGAATAGGTCATTATTTTTTAGGGCCCTGGCTTCAAGATGTGCACTCATTGTCCACTTGGTGAAAAAATCTCTGTTGCATTCATATTTAACTCAAGATAGGTCTCTGTATCCAGTCATTTGTGTGCTAGAGATATAGAGTGTTTCCATTAATGCTGTAATTATCGGGGGAGAGAGTTAATTGTATCTGCCTGTCATCTGCATAACTGTGATAGGAAACGTGTTTGTCCTGTAGAATCTAACGGGAGCACATACAGCATTAATAAAAGTGGACAAGAAGGTTTAACGTATGTTACAGCCATCCAGTGAGATTCATAATTTTCAATCCTGACAAAGTAACCTTGTCCCTCTAAATATGACCCAAGCCATTTGAGTATCATTATTCAGGCATATGCAATATAATACCTTTAGACGTCTGTATTTTGGCACAATCAGAAAGCAGATTGGAATTTGTTACAATATCCATTTATGGTATAAAAAAAAAGTTCATTGATAAACCCACCTTCTCAGTGATTTTAACATAACATGGAGATTTGAGACAGGTCTGTGCTGGTGTAATATAGAAGTGATCTCTTTTTCATGTGTGGCTCAATGGCAAATGTTTATGTTATTTTCCAAATTACTTATTGTTCACAACCTACAAATCCTTATCTAGTACATACAGGGTCTGTGTGTGTGTGTGTGTGTGTGTGTGTGTAAGGAACAAAGCAAATAAAAGGCAAACCAAAGAACACATATACCCAGTTACTTCCAGTAGCTATAGCACGGATATAGGCAACTACTGGTGTTGCGCTATTATTACCGACCTTGTAAAGCTAATACAGTGTGTATCAGCTTATGTCCTCCACGAGCAATAGCAAATATTAAACTACTTAACTAGGAGTGTTTTAATATGATAAAACACTAGGTATTAAAACCGATAAAGTGACAAAGAAAGTCTATGCCCAACTCTGGTGAATCAGAGTCGATATCAGAAACTCTCAGGGTGGCAAAGCCGTAAGTAACCGCTTTAGCGCCCACTGTTTATAGTGTTCCTACTTTACTGTTAGACATAGTCAACTAACTAGCTAGCTACAGCAGAATGCATAGCAATAAATAACCAGAGATTAAAATTTGTTTGTCAAGTGACGTCATACAAAAACAGAGAGGAACACAAGTTCCCGTAGTGTAGTGGTTATCACGTTCGCCTAACACGCGAAAGGTCCTCGGTTCGAAACCGGGCGGGAACAACTTTTATTTTATCGTTGCTGTAACGATAAACAGCCTTAACTGTTCCCGTACTGCACTGAAATGTTTCAATAACTTCATGCAACGAAACCTGAAAATAAAAATGACACGGGCTTTCATTTAATCGCTTAACGACTTGTACAAATAACACTCAATATGGAAATCCTATCCTAATCCTATAACAGATTCAGACGCCCAGACACACTCGCTCCCAGTCTCCTGCCTACTGACACACCCTCTCATCAGCACGTTAGTATTCCCTGCCCTCTTTCCCTCACTATACAGTATAAACCCACAGGTCCAGAGATCCAGTGCTGTGCATTCAAAGAGCATCAGTGTGCCACTAGAGGGAGCGCGACTAAGCAGACTCCCTGCGTGCTACGGATGCTATGAGTTTTGAGCTAGTCGAACTGTTACGCCCTTTGCGCAGAGTGAGAGATAGCGTTATTGCCTCTTACACTGGGTCTAATCGGGTCTAAATAGTTATGTGATCCACCAGGAATTAAGTTATAGGAAATGTCAAATAGGAATCTAAATAAACTTAGTAGTTTTAAATGTTTTAACTAAGTAGTTAAACATGCTGCAGCCAGAGTTCTAAATAGAACTAGAAAATTCGACCATATCAGCCCAGTCTTATCAGCCCTGCATTGGCTCCCAGTTAAATTCCATATTGATTTTAAAGTTCTTCTATTGACCTATAAACCACTGCACGGGCTTGCTCCTGATTACCTCCAAGAGCTTATCTCCTATTATAAACCCCCACTTCCAGTAAGATCACAGGGTGCTGGCCTCTTATTAGTTCCAACAGTTAATAAGGTAACAGCAGGGGGAAGAGCCTTTTCTTATAAGGCCACCCAATTATGGAATAACCTTCCAGAATGTGTCCGGGACTCTGACACAGTCTCAATCTTTAAGTCTAGGTTGAAAACTTACTTATTTAGTTTAGCATTTGGTAATTAATGTGCCCCCTTAGATAAAGGTGACAGATCCAGGGGTTCATAGGCAAAGGGTTTTATGGTGACCTGGGGCGCTGGTGCTGTCATCCTGTCACTGCATGTGATCACTCAAGTTTGTTGACGGTGTAGTGGGTGGATTCCAACGTCTCAGGATGCTTCCAAGTCTGTGTTACCTTCTGGTTCTGCCCTTTTAGCTAGGCTGTAATAATTTAATGCCAGAGTTGCTGCCACACTCCAGAACTGTTTACATTTCCTCTGTCCCACATATAATCTCATACAGAGCTAATTGTCCCTCTTTTCTTTTTCCAAATAGCTGCCCTCTTACCTGAGAAATACAGAGACAAGGAGAGACGAACCTTTGCTGCTATCCACCCTGGGACTGCCACCTCCTGCCTAACCAGCTATGGGTGAAGGACCAACCCACTGCCCTGGCCCCTCTCACCACCCTGAATTCTCCCCTGCTACGGATGTATCTCCACGGCCCTGGACTACTATTACTGACCACCAAGAAGCCTAGGACTCTTAAGAATAAGAATTACATAGAGAACACGTATATAAATACACACAAAGATGAGAACTATTCGTCATTCCCATCACTTTTTTGTTTATGTATCTCTTTAATTACTGTTGTCATGGTGACCATGGGCTCCCTCCCTGAATCTTGGTTCCTCTCAAGGTTTCTTCCTCATTCCCTTAGTGAGTATACCCTTGCTACTGTCACCCTTGGCTTGCTCGCTGGGGGCTTGGACTCGGACACTTGTAAAGCTGCTTTGTGACAACTTTTCTAAAAAGCGCTATATAAATAAATTTTGATTGATTGATTGACTTATGTGATCCTCCAGGAACTGGGGTAAATCTGTTTAGATCCGTTCCATCTGTTGTTTCTCAATGGTTGATCCTGTCTCCTGTTCCTAATTGGCTGATTTTCAACCATTTAGATTTACACATTTTGCAGATGTTCTTACCCAGAGCAGTTTACAATTCCAATGTTACAGGGGTAGGTGGGCGTGGCTCAAGTACCATCGCTGGTGTTTGGCCAGGCAGGGGATTGGGTCCCTGTCCCCTGATGGGAGTGGCAGGGTCGTTACTCACTACACTATAGCAACCACCACCCCCACCTTCATATGAAGGGATGAACCAAATCCCCCTACTGTCCTGCTTCCTGTTTACATGTTTATAAAAAGATAGACACTCTGTGTAAGAGAGGAGCTCACACAGCCGTGTGTGATCTGTGAGTGGCACAGGGAGTAGTCTGTGGGCGTTCTTATTTCTAACTTTGGGAATAGTGACAAAATAATTTGTTGCCATTAAAAACGCAGCTAACGTGACAGCTAATGTGTCTTGCTTATCACAAGCTCTTAACCTAAAAAGACTCCAGGGGACCCACTCTGTCTAGTAATGTCAGAAAGAATGGTGTCATATTTTACAAGGCGCTTTCAGGCCTATGAAAGCTGATGTCCTTCTGATGTATCAGTGTGCTGCAATGATGACAGAGTATGCTACAATGGAAGAGTATGCTGCTGATAGAAGAGTATGCTACAATGGAAGAGTATGCTGCTGATAGAAGAGTATGCTACAATGGAAGAGTATGCTGCTGATAGAAGAGTATGCTACAATGGAAGAGTATGCTGCTGATAGAAGAGTATGCTGCTGATAGAAGAGTATGCTACAATGGAAGAGTATGCTGCTGATAGAAGAGTATGCTGCAGTGGAAGAGTATGCTGCAGTGGAAGAGTATGCTGCTGATAGAAGAGTATGCTGCTGATAGAAGAGTATAAGCATATCTCTTATATCATTATTCAGCAGAAGGTTTTGTCCCATACAGTTAGTGACATGCTCAAGGCATTTGCCAAGAGTTACAGGGACCATAGTTGCTTGGGGAAGTGGCTAAGTGAATGCATTATCGGCTTAGTTGTAACAGCGTACTGGTCCCAGCCACTAGGGGGCGTTGCCTACTCCCAGCCACACACAGCCACTCCCCCCCTCTCAATCACAAGTGTATTAGTATTATTGTTTGCACCTGTCTCTTGCTTGTTTGCACCCCTTATAAGCCTGCAGGCAACTGCCATCCACGCCACACATTGCTGAGCCAAGCTGGGAGGATCTCTGGGATACTATTAGCGTGCTAAACCGGACTACGCTTGCAGTCCCTCTTATATAACCATTTTCTGCAACTACACCCTCGCTACGACTAGCACTTCCCAGTCCCTCTTATATAACCATTTTCTGCATCGTCAGCTTTTGGTTTTCTGTTTGTATTCGTGTTCTCCCGTGTCGTGGATAAATAAAGGTTATTCCACACAACCCTGGTCTCACAAGCCCTTGCTGGTGCCATCACAGTAGTTATGGTACGGCAGCCTGGAGTCATACCAGCATTGTGACCTAGCATGTGTAATTGAAATAGGACTGGCACTTGAACCTTGGGGAACACCAGAAGTCACTGGCACTATTTCAGAAACCTTATTATCTATTTCAACAAAATTATTCCTGCCTTGCAGACATAAACTGAATCATTTTAGGACTATTTATGAGAGTCTAACCCATTTCTCAAATCTATAAGAATGTTATGGCCAACAGTATCAAAGGTTGCACTATCAAGCAATAGTAGAACTGACAGCTTTCCTGATTCTGTATTCAAATGAATGTCATTAATTACCTTTGTAAGTACCTCAGTACTGTGAGAAGGTCGAAATCCTGACTGAAAATTGTATAGTCAGCCATTTGCGGATAGAAAATTTTTAAGTTGCAGTTTTCTCAGTGAGTTCCCCAAAAGACAGTTGAATTGAATGATCTGAAGTGGTAGATTTCATTTCATGTGAGACTCAGAGACTTACGTGCAGTTGCTGTATCGTGTTACCAGAGCCTCGCCAGTAGCGTAGCGCCATCATTCAAAACATATATTCAGTGACCACGACGCTCAAGTGGTGGATGCTGTTTCTGTATAAATCAAACACAATAAATGAAATGAAAACGTAAAAGCTTACATCTATTAATAACAAACATTTTAATTTGCTAATATAAGCAGGGTTAACATTGGCTAATAAGATGTCAATAGCATTTGCCTCGTTTCTTCAGACTGACAGTGCGCGGTAAATGCAGGCAGCACACTTAATTTAGAGAAATACACATTACCCAAACACTCGAAGAGTTTTTCAAACGTTCAAACGAATTCAAGGTGGAAGTAACTAGCGCTCATTCTTGCTTGCTGTCTAATTATTTATTACATTAGTGAACGTTGTCTATCTAGCTAATGACTTTGTTCCGAGCATCTGACAGATGTAACAGATAATCATTCATCACATCACATTTCCTTTGTCGTTTTGCCGTCTTTCATCCTTTTATAGCTTTGCGCACCAGAAAACTTGGCCTTTTTTGACATATTGGCCGGCGACTGCTATGCTGTTGGCTAATCTATGGTAATGTGTTTAGCGTTAATCCCGTTGTCACTCATTCCCTCCTAAGGCCTAGCCCCCACATGCAGGTAAGTATAACTAGAGCGTGAAGACGAGGATTTGATGTGCCAGGGGGATTACTGGCACACGCATCACTGCAAATATTAGAGGCTTATATTATTAGATTATGGCGTTATGATGTTGTGGGGGTTTTTTTATATTTCGAAAGAATAGTATAAATAGTATTAGTAAAAAAATTGTTAAAGTGAGAATACCTTTTTTTATCCTTCAGTTGAGGCTGATTGTGGCCGCAGCATTCGCCTATGCCGCCTATGACATGGTCGGTCTTGCTTGCTGCCGACTCACTGCGGGAACATATGAAGTTTTTGGAACTTCCACTGCAGTTCCTAAACTTGCCACAAGGGAGCAGCAGCACACCGGTATCCATCGATCAGTCCTTTATTTACGGCATTTGGCACTCTTTTCCAAAGCCATTTGTGTCCTCCCTTAGAATCGAACTCATAACCTTGTACCTGCTTGTCGTTATGATACATTAAACCACTGACTATAAACTGCCATTTGTCATAAAATTAAATGTAACAGGCTTCTCCAGAAGATAAGGGTGAGTCTGAGCAGCAAAGGCCGCACAACTGTACGGGCTACAGAGCTTTAACAGGGTAGATATTACAAAACAAAGCCATTCCTGACATAGCTGTATGAAGTAATGTTTTATTTTGTCATCACTCTAAGCACAATGCGCGAACTATCATTCATTAATTTCATTGAGGCTTCTAGCAAACCCCCATTAATCCTACAGCCAAGTGTTTGGACGTTTATCCTGTGATCCTACATTTGTGATTAAACCTTGATTCTTCGGCTCTTTCATTTTATTTTGTGTTTTCATACACTTATCAGTATAGTATCTCAACGATCACGCTTTGGGGCAGACGGAGTGAAAGACGGATACGCGCCATGGCAACAAATCTTTGCCATCACCAGACGGCGGTTTTTGCTTTTGTGTCATTACCTTTAGGTTTTAAGCGAACATGGGACCAGTAAATGGCTCATAGACCAAGAAAGACAACCTTCCACAAAACGAGCATTTCCCGAAACACATCCACCTGGGACCAAAAATGTGAAATTGAATTTGAGAACACTCCACTCTAGCTGCCCCAAAACTAACATTTTTGTTAGTCATAACTTCTTTTGTTTGTTTTTGACTGTTTTTTAAACAGGTCCCTCTGAAGTTACACAGAGCATATGAGGAACAGGGAAGAGGACCGAGGTTCTAATTAAAAAACGCTTGATGTACGAAAGGCTTATACGCTGCTTGCCGTCGGCCATGCACAGAATGGCAGAAAATATACAAACCTGAAATGAAAAATAAATGGCGTGGTAATATAAAAAGAGTTGTTTTTTTTCTGTACATGCACACATGTGAGATCACCTTAACCAAACTCTGTTTTTACGACAGAAAACAAAAATGCTGATGAGTGTGGAGACCCAGCATTGCGCACAGTGGTGCTTCTCCGTCCTCTGTATCCCGACTTACCCATTTTAAAGATTTACCTTTCCCACACTCATTTACTTCAGTCATAATGCAGGTTAAAGGTGATCTTCATATGGCCTGTACACAAAGGACTGCACAGGATAACAAGAGCAGTCTTCCTATACCATTATCTATAATGAGAAAACACCATTAGCACAATATAAGGACTTTGAATCAATACAGCATAGGACTGGGTGGGGGGGCAGGAGGGTGGGAGGGGGTGGGGGCGGAAGGGGTGGGGGTGGAGGTGGGGGACGGGACACGGAAGGTCCCAAAGGTCAAGCTGTGAAGAGCTGCTGTAACAAACCTGATTCCCTTGGTGAAGGGCTTCGTTGGTAGGTGTCACTCCTAAGCACTGCAAGGTAAATCAGGGTGATTCTGGGGTCAAGAAGCTTAATGTCGTCCATATCAGAGAAACCTAAGAGAGGTCATTCTGAGGTATTCCATGAGGCATGGAATTTTCCTACAACCTACTTGAGAAGTCCGTTTATGTACACATGCATCATAAAAGGGGGTAGTATAATATAAGACTGTGTTAACTGTGTAAAATAGGATTGGATTTATCCGTGCAAACTGGCATACACAAAAGGCAAATTGCATTACATGTCTTACATGTGTAGTAGTAACACAACGGTGATCATTCTACAGAAAAGACCTGAATTAATGAAGCATTCGGAGGTGCAAAAACTGTTGTAGCTTCATTAAGCAACACCAACCTTTTCTGTGCCTTTCGGTCCAATCGGATTAGCCGGGTTTGATGATTGTCTGTAATGAATTCACTTATTAAACTGGTTCGCTTGGGGAATTAACCAATAGTTGAGGTCTATCAGAAAGCTCAGTCACACATGAGAAGGAATCAATAGGTCTTGGGAGATATAGGTTCAACAGGTCACTATGGGAAGAAAAGATGTATTAAAGTCAGTCTCTCTCACTCATTCTCTCTCTCTCTCTCCTTCTCTGTCTCTCTCTCCCTTGGTGCTCTCTAATGAATTCTTTTTATTGAATAAGCACTTGAGAGTAGACTTGCTTGGGGGCAGGCAGGCCTTTGATTCACTAACAGAATACCGATGGCCTGCCTCTTATTATAGCTGTGGATGTTAGCTTTCTCCCCATCAAGACAAGTCGCTTTCTTACCAGGTACTATGATTCTAACATTCACGGCCTGGTCCAACATTATAAATAATATATTTGTAAAATAAGCAGTAAAGAAGGATGCTTAGAATAAAAATGCATAGACTATACTATGCATTTTTAAAAAAAGGTGCTCTACACTGAATTGGATTTTTGCAATGGTGATGTCATGTGAGCAACTGTCCAATCAAATTCCTTGTAAGCTTGTTTTACTTGGCCAATCAAAGTGATTCTGATCATGCATCTGATTGGGCAGACTGGCGTTCTAGAACCCAATTGCCTACTAGGTTCTTTTGGCAATATGGCCAGTTGTCACCTCCTGATGCATCCTGGATGAATGCAGACTGAGCGAAGTCTAGAGACTTACTGCTGAGTCACCTTCCTGTACATGGCCGCTGCAGCTGAGTCCTGTGTGATGCTAATTATTCTCCTTCATCCACTGTATGAGGAATCCAATAGTCCTGTGTAAAATACGTGAATTATTTTACATTTACGGCATTTAGCAGACGCCCTTATCCAGAGCGATTTTACACATTCCAGGGAATATCATAAATGATTGCCAGTGTCTACATACCATAACACAATCCATTTCCAATTTCTCTGACTCTAAAAGCTGGGTTTTCTGATAGTCCTTTCAGCCATCAAAGTGTGAGGGCATGAGTCGATATTAGGAACAGTGAGGTACTGATGGAACCAAGTCACATCCGTGTGTGTGTGTGTGTGTATCCTACACTCAGTCCAAAGCTCTTTGTGCATGGATGTTTAAAAGGACTAGTTTGTCTGTTCTTAGTACTTCAGCACTTAGAGATTGACAGTACATTTAAAACTTAGAATTATTCTGACTCATACTATTTGTAAATTAAAAAGGTGATTTTTTTGAAAATGAAATCTGAAAGTGCATCTCTCACTGTCTGTCTCTCCCTCTCTCTTTCTATCTCTCTATATGGCTCTCTCTCTCTTTTTACCAAATGTTTAAAGGTATACATACCTAAACCATCAGCCATCTTCTATACGTGAATGGCATCAAGATGAATGCCAGAGTAGAAAAGACATCGACTCACTGATCCGCATGAGCAGAATTCACAATAAGGACATCGGGATGTTATTCAGGTTGGAGAAATGTAGTTGAGGCTGAGAGTAAAAGGAACAGGACAGAGAGAACCGAACTACCACGTGACAGAACCACAGGGGAGACCGCTGGGGACTTTTCTACTGCGTACATCCCACGAGGCAGCAACCAGATGGAGATCGTCTCCATAGGCCGAGGTAGATCCTCCAGAGCCAGCTGAATGGAAATATCACTCCCGTAATGTTCCAATTGATCTTCCCATGGGAAGATCAAAGCCGTAAGGACATATCGCCTTTCCAGATCTCAGATACCCAGCAGGCACAGCGAGCTAGTGGAGACAAGGGCTGGAAGCTGCCAACCTTAAGCTCAGAAACCCCTTCCTGATGCAGGGGCCCTCCACCTAAGCTCCAACAACCCCAGGCTGAAGACCAGCCGGAAGGAAGAGGCAAGGGGCGTAAATCTTAGAGTAAATCCTGCTGTCTGGGATGAGACGCTTCAATAAGTGTATCCAAGACACACCCCCAAGGATAAGCTGATGAGAGAGTGCCTCAAACAAATAGGGGATATGGATACCATGGAAACAGAGAAGGGGTTATGGTCGGTATAAGCCCCACCATGGAATGTACCAGCAACAGAGCGCAGAGGTGGCTGACATTAAAAATCTTACCAATGTCTAGAAAAAGACATGACTGGCAGCAACAAGTACGCAGCAGGTCAGTCCAAGCAGGGGTGTATCATAACAGACAGGAGCAGAGCGACAGGAGTTTCTGTTAAGTGCTGTATGTGTGAATGTAAGACCCAAGATGTAGACTGCGTAAAGGAGACAATCCAGCACCTGAGCAGGGTGAAAGATGCTGCTGGAGAGACACGACCGCTGGAGAAACAACCACAGGAGAGACACAACCTCTGGAGAGACACGACCGCTGGAGAAACACAACCACAGGAGAGACACGACCACTGGAGAGACACGACCGCTGAGAGACACAACCTCTGGAGAGACACGACCGCTGGAGAAACACAACCACTGGAGAGACACGACCACTGGAGAGACACGACCGCTGAGAGACACAACCGCTGGAGAGACACGACCGCTGAGAGACAAAACCACTCGAGAAACACAACCACTGGAGAGACATGACTGCTGAGAGACACAACTGCTGGAGAGACACGACCGCTGAGAGACACAACCGCTGGAGAAACACAACTGCTGGAGAGACACGACCTCTGGAGAGACATATCCACTGGAGAGACACGACTGCTGGAGAGACATGACTGCTGGAGAGACACAACCGCTGAGAGACACAACCGCTGGAGAGACACAACCACTGAGAGACACAACCGCTGGAGAGACACGACCACTGAAGAGACATGACTGCTGGAGAGACACAACAGCTGGAGAGACACGACCAAAGCAGAGATATAACTGCTGAGAAACATGACCGAAGGAGAGACACAACCGCTGAGAGACACAACCGCCGAGAGACACGACTGCTGAGCGCCCGCTGAGAGACACGACCGCTGAGAGACACAACCAAGAGGCAGGAATCATACACAGGAACATCAAAAGGCGTCTGAGCTGGAGACCTGCAGACTAATGCAAACATCACAGCCAAGATCCTGTGGGACCTCTGCAGCCAGACAGACAAGGAAATAATGGCAGACCAGCCAGACATAGTGATAGTAGATAAGATGTAGAAAACAGCAGTGGTAATAGTATCAGTGTGTGTGTGTGTATGTGTGTGTGTGTGTACCTTTTCATCTGATTATGTGTTTATTTACCTATTTCGATATGTCCACACAAACTGAGGGGCATGAAAATGGAAGACTCTCTCAATTGCACTAGGTTATATGTACATGGGTATATGTAAGTATACAAAGGTGAGTTCATACGGAGCATTATATACATGACCTGCTTGTGAGGGAGCCATAAACAATTCATGACAAGAGTGAGGACTGCTGAGAGATAAATCCAACAAGGAGTCACTAAAGACCTGTAGAGACCAATCCATCATGCTCACACACACTCGGTGCTCTCACTCTTCAATAATGGATGTCACGGGATGAGATCACCTGTGTGTGTGTGTGTGTGTGTGTGATGTGAACATGTGTGCATGTGTGTTGCGGTGGCTGTTGTCAGGACATTGTGTACAGTTTAATTGTCCAGGGTGTTTTATACAGTGTCAGTATGAAGAGGGCATTTTTATGTAGTGGCAATATGTAAAGGCCATTTTAAGCATTTTCAATATGTGCAAAGCAATTTTATTTTTTTATTTTTATGGAATTTATTAATTTTTATTATTATTTTTATCATAGTGAGATCCTAAAATAGTCTAATCCTCCTCCATCACCTCCAATGCACCAGAATGGCATTTCTCTATGAACAACGAAGAAGCACAATACAGTCATACAGTTTGAACACACAGAATGTCACTTTCTGTTAGTGTGTATCTGTATTCATGATAACAGTGAGATGCATCCAGACAGTACAGACAAAATGAGACTGTGACTCATTTACAGTGATGTTGATTAAAACGCATAGAGCAAAATGCAGGAAGTGAACGAGGTGTAACTGTTTAACATCACTGAAAGACCAGATCATCTGTGGCTCCTGACCAGCAGTTGGATACATTTACTATCCGGGTCAAAGGTCAAAAGGCTGTATTCACTTCCTGGAAGTTACCTGCTTTTATAAAAGTGTGTTTCAAACTATATTATAAAACAAGTCCCGAGTTGGGAAGTATTAATCACTCATTAATAATAATAATAATAATAATAATAATAATAATAATAATCATCTTTATTTGTATAGCACCTGGGCGGCATGGTGGTGTGGTGGTTAGCACTGTCGCCGCACGGCGATCTGGGTTCGATTCTCGGTCTGGGCTGCTCTGTGTGGAGTTTGCATGTTCTCCCTGTGCCTGCGTGGGTTTTCTCCGGGTACTCCGGTTTCCTCCCACAGTCCAAAGACATGCATCCTAGGTTGATTGGTCACTCTAGATTGCCCTTGAGTGTGTGTGTGCGTGTTGGCCATGTGGTGGACTGGCAAACTGCCCATGGTGTACCCTGCCTTCGCCCGGAGATGCTGGGATTGGCTCCAGCCCCCCCGTGACCCCGACTAGCGGGAATAAGCGGTACGGATAATGAATGTATAGCACCTTTCATGCATACATGCAACTCAAAGTGCTTTACAGATTAAATAAATCAAAACATTCAAATGAAGCAAAGATTAAAAGAAATAATAAAAAATAAAAAATAAAAAAATAAACAAACAGGCAATCACTCATTAATCATTATTAGCCTTTTTGAAGTATTCTTCAGAGAAGTTCGTTTCTCAGATTCCCTTGAAAGTCTCGGTCCCCAAGCAGCACTCCACTGTCTGCGCGTCTGTCTGTGTGTCTGCGGTCTGTCTGCGCATCTGCTTTCTATCTCCACGTCTGCGCGTCTGCGGTCTGTCTGCGCGTCTGCTTTCTATCTCCGCGTCTGCACGTCTGCGGTCTGTCAGCCACCAGTAACCTCATCATACACGTGAGAAGGTGTTACTGAGGAGGACCGATGAGATCTTACATGATGGTGAGATACATGGGCAAGGGGATGCCTTTCACATCATATATCCCTGAATCAGATTCCTGCTCTAGGCTTGTGACCCAACACACTTAAGGATCTATAAATATATGTGTGTATGAATTCAGAGGGTGTAACTAATGTGAAGATGACATGGCTCTGACTCAGAGGGCTATGCAGGAGATCAAAGAGAGAGGGGTTAGAAATGAAGACATCAAACATCTCTTCCTGCCTTAAGCCATGCATTCATACACCATATGTTTCTAAAGTGCCAATTACTGTTCAGCACACACACACACACACAGAGCAGTTTTCTGTATTTAATATCATGTAGACAGCCTGTGTGTCATCTCTGTCACTGCAGATGCAAACACGGGGTCAATGTCATTCATGCAACAGACATTTGCCAGTATTGTTAAATAAAATAAGTGTGACCTCAGAGACTGAAATAGCAGAAGTACAGACCTACTTTCTTTAAGCCCTTGTGGTAAGTAGATAGATTGTGGTGTTAGGTGAGCCATTTATTTTCATAACATTCTATATTTCTTTGCTTATGATCTATATGGATTACGGAAGTCCAGCTTGATACCGTATTCTCTGTGATCGTTCATCTTTCCTGCCCAGATGAATCAAATTCCTGCCATGAGAACCAGAATCATTTCAACATTTAACTGTTACTGGCTAAGGTAAACAGGTCAGATGAAAACTGACCCATAGTCAATACCTAAGATCCTGAATGCAGTTCACCTTGCTGTCCACAAGAGGCTATTTCTGAATCAGCAGAGGTTGGAGACTCATGGTGGAGAGTCATGTGACATGCAGAGTTCATTCTTATGCCTAAATGTAAGCCTGTACAGTTACTGTACAGTTACTGCTCACTGCTTAGAGTGTGATCACTGCTCCACAATGTTTGGTTTCATTGCATGTGTGTTTTATGTGCATCTAGGTGTTCTGGGTGTGTTCTGGGTGTTTTCTAGGTGTGTTCTGTGTTTACTCTAGGTGTGTTCTGGGTGTGTTCTAGGTGTTTTCTGGGTGTACTGTAGGTGTGTTCTGGGTGTGTTCTGGGTGTGTTCTAGGTGTGTTCTGTGTTTACTCTAGGTGTGTTCTGGGTGTGTTCTAGGTGTTTTCTGGGTGTACTCTAGGTGTGTTCTGGGTGTGTTCTGGGTGTGTTCTAGGTGTTTTCTGGGTGTACTCTAGGTGTGTTCTGGGTGTGTTCTAGGTGTTTTCTGGGTGTACTCTAGGTGTGTTCTGGGCGTGTTCTGGATGTACTCTAGGTGTGTTCTGGGTGATGTGCTCTGGATGCTGGATATGGGGCCATGGAGACATTTTACTGTTGAATTAGTGAAGCTCTTCTTTCTGTGTGTGTGTATGTTTAAATGATTGCTTTCATTGTGTGTTAAAATATGTTTTAATGACAGGTGTATTTATATGCTCTAGTGTAATAATTACAGGTAAGCAACATTCAACACTTATAGCCATTTGTGAGTGAAGTGTGTACACGTGAGTGAAGTGTGTACACGTGAGTGACGTGTGTACACATGAGTGAAGTGTGTACACCAGACATGTGTTTCATAATCACTCATCACTTTCCTTATTCCTCTCTGATTTATCCTGCAAATCTGTTCTACCTAATTCCACAGCAAAAAACATGTTACCCTCTTTCACCTACTAATGTTAAGGAGAGCTCAACAGAAGACACACTGTGTGTGTGGTGTGTGTGTATGTGTGTGTGTGCAGTTCATGAAGTTCAAGGGTAGAAATCTGTAATTGATAATGTCATGGGAGAGGGAGTGATTTGTGCATAACATGGTTCAGTTAGACTTTTTACCCCTCAGCCATTCCTTGACTCTCTCTCTCTCTCTCTCTCTCTCTCTCACACACACACACACACACACACACACACAGATCATTCTCTCTCCCCTGCACCCGCACACCCTCTTTGCACTTAACCAAAAGGGCTAATCAGTTTCTGATTTATAAGATGGTATTTGACTGTACCAGTTGGCAGGTTATTACCATTGTGTGTGTGTGTGTGTGTGTGTGGTGTGGGGTGTCTGAGAGGGAGAGAGCAAGCAAAGGAGTTAATGAGGTGGAGAGAAAAACAAAACAGTTCTCTGCTGCTGCAGTACATGCTTTATCTCAGGTACAAACACACACACACACTCACAGGAGGGCATACACACTCACTCACTCACACACACACACATTCCTGGCTGCCTGTTGAGTATTTTGGCAGCAGACAGAGCTGAGTGTGGTTGCTGTGGTGATGACGTTGTGCTGAACCGTGGAACAAGGTCACACCCCTGGGACAGAGATGTCCTCACACACACACACAGACACACACACACACACACACACACACACACACACGCACGCACGCAGGGCTGGCATACTCGTTCTCGCTCTCATTGTACCTCGGTTTGCTCCGTCCACCCTGTTTTACACTTTAACCTTTCCACCTCTCTCTCAAGTGCACTTCTCACCCAGAGCTGTCCATGGTACTGTAGGGGGGGGGGTCATGGTTCAGGATCAGAAGACTGAGCAGTAGGAAAAAGAGAGAGGGGGAGGGGTTAACCAGAAAGAGAGAGAGAGAGAGAGAGGGAGTCACCAGTAGTGAGAGAAAAGCAGATGAGTTTTGCTTGTACAGTGATGAAAAGGTAAAAGATTTTCATTGTTTGCTTTAACAAGCTAGAAACAGCTGCATTTGGAGAGTGAGTGAGAGGAAGAGAGAAGGAGAGAGAGGGAGAAGGAGGGGGAAGGAGAGAAAGAGGGAGAGAGAGGGAGTGAGAGACAGGGAGAGGAGGAGAAGGGGAGAGAGAAAGAGAGGGAGGGGGAGAGAGACATTTGCAGCGGTGCGATCTCTGCCTTCTGCTTGCGCAGTGCTGCTGGTGTGAGACGTGTGTTAGGGTGTTTGTGAGCGTATCTGCGGACCCTAGAGAGTGTGTGTCGAGTGTGTGTGTCGAGTGAGTGTGTGTAGAGAGTGTGTGTGCGGACAGTATGCATGTGTGACTCCAGCAGCATCAGGAAAGGAAGAATCCAAGCGATCGGAGCAACAGCAGAGGATACGCTGCAGCCAAAATATCGGTCTCACACACACACATACACACTAAATACATGCCCACACACACACACACACAAGAAAACGTGCATGTGTGTGTGCACTGGATGAGCAGCTGAGGCAGAAGGCAAAGCGAGGCATGGATCCTTCCAGAGCCGAGTGGTGAGGGGAGGGGTAGTGTAAGGGTGCCGTAGCCCAGGCAGAGTGCTCAGAGGTGGGGTAACCTGAGGCCAACACCTGCTACCGCTGGAGGACTACATGCAAACAGCAGGAGCATTTTTCCCTCCCCTCCAGAACACCGGGATGCCAAAGATGGGACTCTTCTTCTCTCCAGTCATCTTCCATTTCCTCGTGTCTGTGCGTGAAGCCGCTGGGTTGCGTAGTCATCGCCGGGCTTGCCTCTCAGCTGTGTGTGTGAGCGCCAGTGTGTGTGCGGAGAAAGATCACGCCATATGGTGTTGAAAACAGGACACGCGCATAAGCACCGACGGACGCCTAGCAGGTCTGTCGCTTTGGAAATCGAAACACAGACACAGTGAGTATGAACCTATGAACTGGAGTGTGTGTGTGTGTGTGTGTATGTGTGAGAGAGAGAGAGTTCATCCCTGTTTCCAGACCTCTATGTCCTGAGTGTGTGAGGTGATTCAGTTCAGTCATGTTTTTAAGTGTGTCACTTAACCATTTAATTTGTGTCTGTGTGAGTGTGAATGCAGTATATGTTTCTATGTGTGTGAGAAGTGTTGATTTATTCCCTCTTTCCTTTAGAAATCATTGATGTTCATATTCATGTCTTCCCTCCCATACTGTGTGTGTGTGTGTTTGAAATATATATATATATATTAACATTAACAACAACAAACAGGAATAGATGGACAGGAATATATATATATATATTAATATATTCATATATTTCTGTCCATCTATTCCTGTTTGTTGTTGTTAATGCTGGAAATGGGGTGGAAACATTACAAATGATCCAAACAAGCAGAGATAGAAGGACACAGGCCACAGTCACCTGTTAGAGCAACAATCCTACATCTCTCTCATAGGGGCCCAGGCAAATACACCTGTGAGCTGACCCAGTTTGTGCCTGTATGTGTTTGGGGGCCTATTTTGGCATCTCACCATCTCCACACTACACAGGAGGAATTATACCCTCACTTAACACACCAAAATAATCTCCCTCTTTCTCTCTTACACACACACCTCTTTCACACACACACACATGCACGCACGTGCACACACACACACACACACACACAGAATGATGAGATCTAATTTTTGCCCATTTGCAGAAACATGCACACTGGGGAATGGGATATCACATTTCCCCCATCAGAAGAAAGTGCTACACACACACACACACACACGCACACTAAGACTGTAGGGTTTCACACTTGCTAGTTTCAGGCAGAACAAATGCATGCTCATCACTGAATTAGGAACCCCCGCTTAATGCATTATGTCACTCTGCGCGCTAGGATACTGTTGCCTAGATACACAGCACTCACTTGCCTTACGTTCCATTTATAGAATACAGCTGTGTGTGTGTGTGTGTGTGTGTGTAAGGGGGGATTCAAAGAATCCACAGGGGGAGTTGGAAGGATAGATGACGTGAGGGGAAAGAATAGCACGTGAGAACAAGGTTGCAATAACACACCTGCAATTTAGATAAAAAAGACTGAATAAGATACAATACATTGAAAATATATACCCATATGCGCTACATAAAATGGGAGGGGTTGAAAGTGGGTCAGTTTAGCTGTGGTTTTAACACCAGGAAGCTCCCCCTACCGCTGTGTGAACAGACACGCGGATCCTGACTTGGACAGCAGACAGTGATATGCAGCTGACTGAGTGGCCTGTAGGCGGCCGGTCCTGTTTCATCAGCAGCCTTGGCTGCTCTGTGATCGTTTATCTGAGTCTGTCTCCTCTGTACTGCTGAGTTTCCAAGAAAGGTCATGTGACTTGTTTTGTTTTTGCCACAGACAACATTTTAAAACCCACCACAGAAATGCAGGAGAGGAAAAACATTCTGGTTTCACCAAGGTGGTGTGCTGTACGTGGGCAGGCTGAGCACAACGTGAATATGAAATGAAGATTTCATTCCGTATCATTTTTTTTAAGCTCTTTTACAGTTCAGAGAGCTTAACTGCTTTACAGCGTGTAGAGTCAATGTAAAAGGTGTAGCTCAAAGCTGCATGAATTATGTTTATATATGAAGAAGGATATATGAACATTCGGTCCAATGAAAACAGGAAGTCATTACAGACCTGACTGACTGCTTTTCTTGGTATTCCAGAAGCACATACACACGGCGCTCCTTACAGTAAACAAACCGTTGTGATTGTTTACACGCTGGTTTCCAAGAACAGAAAAGCTTAGTAATCAAGAAACGACAATCTAGCAGAATGGGTTTAGTGTGGTACTGGGTATATATACTGGGAATGGGTTTAGTGTGGTACTGGGTATATATACTGGGAATGGGTTCAGTGTGGTACTGGGTATATATACTGGGAATGGGTTTAGTGTGGTACTGGGTATATTTACTGGGAATGGGTTCAGTGTGGTACTGGGTATATTTACTGGGAATGGGTTCAGTGTGGTACTGGGTATATATTCTGGGAATGGGTTCAGAGTGGTACTGGGTATATATACTGGGAATGGGTTCAGTGGGGTACTGGGTATATATACTGGGAATGGGTTTAGTGTGGTACTGGGTATATATAATGGGAATGGGTCTGGTGTGGTACTGGGTATACTGTATATACTGGGAATGGGTTCAGTGTGGTACTGGGTATATATACTGGGAATGGGTTTAGTGTGGTACTGGGTATATATACTGGGAATGGGTTCAGAGTAGTCCTGGGTATATACACTGGGCGTATACATGTGCATGAGTTCAGTGTAGTCCTGGGTATATACACTGGGTGTATACATGTGCATGAGTTCAATGTGGTACTGGGTATATACACTGGGTGTATACATGTGCATGAGTTCAATGTGGTACTGGGTATATACACTGGGTGTATACATGTGCATGAGTTCAGTGTGGTACTGGGTATACTGTATATACTGGGAATGGGTTCAGTGTGGTACTGGGTATATATACTGGGAATGGGTTTAGTGTGGTACTGGGTATATATACTGGGGGGTTCAATGGGTTTAGTGTGGTACTGGGTTATATACACTGGGGAATGCATGGTTCATGTGGTCCTGGGTATATACATGAGTTCAATGTGGTACTGGGTATACATGTGCATGAGTTCAGTGTGGTACTGGGTATATACACTGGGTGTATACACATGAGTTCATGTGAGTTCAATGTGCATGAGTTCAGTGTAGTCCTGGGTATATACACTGGGTGTATACATGTGCATGAGTTCAATGTGGTACTGGGTATATACACTGGGTGTATACATGTGCATGAGTTCAGTGTGGTACTGGGTATATACACTGGGTGTATACATGTGCATGAGTTCAATGTGGTACTGGGTATATACACTGGGTGTATACATGTGCATGAGTTCAGTGTAGTCCTGGGTATATACACTGGGTGTATACATGTGCATGAGTTCAATGTGGTACTGGGTATATACACTGGGTGTATACATGTGCATGAGTTCAGTGTGGTATGAATAAGACAGAAGAGTAGAGTGTCTGGGAGATGAAAGGGTTTTTGTCATAATGTTGCCATTACAATCAGCCTGAGTTTCCTTAGCTAATCAGGTGTATCCATGCTAACAGGATTAGCAGGCCTGTCTAAAACGCACACACATATTCTCTTTCACAGAAACACACACTCACACACACACACACACACACACACACACACAGATGTACATGCTCACAGACTACCAGCCTGCACTGTTCCTCTCTCAAGCATCCTCAAAAATATGATATACATAAAGTAATATATTACCATTTCTACCAGCAAGCAGCCATGTTATATACTATCATAGTATATAAGGTGTGTGAGCACTCATGCCTGTCTCCGCCGCCGGCCTCCCGGTATGCAGGCTGTCCCTGTCTCACGCCTTGGCTGTTGGAGGATGGACACTCCTGAGGACGAGTCCATGCGCTTCCTGCAGTACGTGGAGGACAGCGGCCTGCGCGCCTACGACGAGCTGGTGATCCAGAATGCCTCAGACATCGCCCGCGAGAGCGATCGCCTCCGCAACCACGCGCACTGGGCTTACCTGCAGGAGCAGAGCGAGAAGAAACGACAGCAGGAGGAGGCCATCAAGAGGTATACACACCTACACACACACACACCTACACACACACACCTAAACACACACACACATGCATACACACAGTGACTTGGTGGTTAGTATGTTTGCCCCTCAGCACTAGGGTCTTCTACACATCCCTTTCTGGGTGGAGTTTCCATGTTCTCCCCGTGTCTGTATGGGTTTCCTCCTGAGTCTCTGGTTTTGTCCCACAGTCCCATTACATATAGGTTACGTTGACTGGCTGTCCCCCTAAACTCACCTGGTGAATGTGAATGATGGTGTGTGTCTGCATGGCCAGCCCACCGTAATAAAGTTCTGTGTGTGTTCAAGAGTGATTTTGTGTAATGGCCAGTGGTGGATGGTGCTCTGTCCTCCCTGCACCTGATTCAGTCCCCAGGGGGCAGAGGCTTCAGAGCGAGAATACGCCGTGTGTGATACGTACGTGATTGGATGTAAAGGTTGTGCATGTTAATTGGGTTCCTTAAAAGATGTGCTATAAATATGACTTTATTCGCTCATGTGTGCGTGTGTACACACACACAAACACACACACACACAAACACATGCTTACTCACAAATACATGCAGATGCACCCAAACACTGTGACTTGCAAGTATCTGTCAAAGCTGAGCGTTTCCGTACGGTTGATGAAGGTAGTGATGAGTGTTTCCATACGGTTGATGGATGTAGTGATGAGTGTATATGTACTGCAGAAGATGCTAGCGGTGAGTGAGGTTTGGTAGCGATGGATAGTGTTTGTGTTTGGTGGAGTTTGCAGTGTTTGTTGGTGTTTCACACTGCAGTTTGATGATTTTCAAGTGGCAATAATGGGCATGAAAAAGAAAAGTTTCATGTTTCAAGATCATTTACATTGCAAATTGGATGGTATATGGCAGAAAATACTAATTTTGTTACATTTACCAAAACTACTACACAAGTGTGTGCCGTGTGTGTGCGTTAATGTATTTAATGCGTGATCAGGAAATCCTGAAGGAAAGGGGTGATGCCTCCGCTGGTTTTATGTTAAACAGGTTCTCTATATAACAAACCTGTAAGTCTGCTTAGCGGGGCAGTGTTTGCATATTATTTGCATGTATTTGCATCATAATCCAAACAATCTCATTTTATAGAGCTGTGCTCTAAATAAGACTCTTTCCTTAGATATCTTGCACATGCTTACACACACACACACACACACACACACACACACACACATACAGACTTCATTCACTGTCTTCTTATCCTTTCTATTTTTAATCTGAGCTTTTAGGTTCTCTAATTCCCACTACCATTTTAATCTCCTCATTATCATTATTCGTAACTCTTTCGATTCTCTCACTTTCTCTTTTGCCTGGTGTTCTTCCTACCCTTATCCCGCTCATCATTGTGCCACTACCACTGTATCACACACACACACACACACACACACAATCTCATTCCTCATTTTTTTGCATTCAGAACATTTCTGTCTTTAAAAGCACTCAGTTATTTTCATCCACTCACCCCATCAGGAGCGCATTGTTGCCAGCCTCTTCTCCTCCATCCTCATCCCTCTCTTCCTCCCCTTCTGGCTCTAACCCCCCTACCCACCCTCTACTTTGATGTATTACTCTCCTGCTGATAAAGAGGACAACACGTAGCCCCCACTAGACCCCCAAGATTCTCTACAACAGTATGAAGAACTTAGGATCACCCACACACATATCACCAATACTAGTAGTAATACTAACATTAATACTGATACTAATGCTAATGAAATATGATGGAGTGATGTAGGCTGAGAGGATGTAGGTAGTGATGAGTGTTTCCAAATGATTGATGCAGGTAGTGATGAGGGTTTAGGTGATAAAAATAGTGATGAGTGTTTCTGTACTGTAGATGAAGGCAGTGATGAGTGTTTCTGTACTGTAGATGAAGGCAGTGATGAGTGTTTCTGTACTGTAGATGAAGGCAGTGATGAGTGTTTCTGTACAGTTCAGTAGTGATAGATGACGAGCAGATTTCCTCCCATATTACATAACTCCACTGATATGAAGGCAAAGGGCAGTTCTTTTCCCAAGATTAGGGAGATTGTGGAATATGTGTGTCGATCTGAAAACACACACACATACACACACACATGTAAATAAAAACATAAATGTGATCATAAATGTAAACACTGGCAGTGAGAGGGTCAAAGTCACACCTCATCAGCCTTGGAATGGGTTCGTTACTATAGAGACAGAGGGCTGAGTTTCCATGGCAACAGTGGGCTTGGTCTTCAGCTCCCTCTCCTATCTATATTTAGACTGCTCCCTTGAGGACACAAATACACAAACATACACACATACACACAAACACACACACAAACATATCCACACATACACAAACGTACACACACATACAGATCCACACATACACAAACAGAAGATCCTATACAGTTCCCTGCTCATGTAGTACCTTAAAGACATCAGTTCAGTTCAGGCCTTTTCACTTATACACCTAGACATACATACATATACACACACACAGACACATTTCATTTCATTCTCTCTCTACAATATTTATCTTTTTTCAAACTCAGCCCTTACCTATACTGTAAAGTATATGGTTTACTCTACCCTAAATACAGTCAAATGTATTTATATAGCACTTTTCGTAACTGCTGTAGCTTTACAGACCTCCAGGTCCAACCCCCCTGTGAGCGCCAGAGGCGACAGTGGCAAGCAAATATTTCCCAAGAGTCTCTGGAAGAATCCTTGAGAGAAACAGAAGGCGGGCCCATCCTGCCCTGGTCAACACCAGACAGCACGGCAGAAACAAAATACGTAGCAAAGAACGAAACAAGCAATAGACGTCAATTCTGGCTTCAACGTGATATCAGAAGAAATGTATTAGCCACCTCAAACTCTACAGTGTGTAAATAGGTCATATGTACTTCTTTACCTTTACCTTAAATACTGAGACTGTCCCGAGTCTTGGACACTGAAAGGAAGGTGATTCCATAGCTTGGGAGCTTCACAGGAAAAGGATCTGCTCCCTGCAGTAGATTCCCTTATTCTAGGTCCTAATGAAGAATTTGCACCTTTTCATCAAAGCAGACATGGTGGATCATAATAGACCAAGACTCCACTGTGGGGCAGGACCATTCAGTGCTTTGTAGGTCATTAAACGTGTGCTAGAATTGATACAAAAATTTACTGAGTGCTAACTGTAGATGACCTTTTGAGTTCTAGTTAAAACTCTGGCTGCTGCATTTTGATCTAAGTGGACCTTGTTTAACAATGTGAGGCATTACAGTACGTGGTGATGAACACACATGGCCTGTCTTTCTGCATCATGTAACATTCATATATTTCTAATCTTTGCAGTATTCTTAAAGTGGAAAAATGCCATCCTAGAAAGATTATTTACATCAACTTCAGACGAGAGACTGGGATCGATAATTACACTAAGATAATTAACAGACTCTACTTCTCTCCTTCTCTCTCACACACACACACATGCACACACACCATAATACTAGATAACCTCTTCCTTATTCAACATTTATTTAAACTATTCCTCTACCTTACTTGCAATGCACAAAGCTACATCTCATTCTTTCATATCTCACTCTTTCTCTCTCTCTCTCTCATTCTCTCTCTCTCCCTCTCTCACACATACACGTTTATGTATGTTGTTGCTAATATATTCTGAATATTGGATAAAGACAATAAAGATATCAGGTGCACACACAGAAGCACCCAAACAATTTCATTCTGTCAATATTTCTGTTCTCCTTCAATTTCATTGCTCATTCCTTAGTTTAGCAAGAGCGCAGTATGGCTGCTCTCTCTCTCACACTCACACTCACGCAAACACACACACGCACACACAGATGCAGTTGAACAATTTAATTTCTGATTTCATAGCTCATTCCTTAGCTTAACAAAATAGAAACATGGTAGCACACTCAGAAAAAATTCCATACAAAAGATCAGAACATCATAATGTACTGGACAATATGGATATGCCTGCAAATCCTCATAACATGTTGTATCACTATATATATTGAGTGCAGACCAGATGGCAATAATTATGTTATTTTTATCTTTGTGTTACATTTTAACCAATTAACTGCCAAAGAGTTTTGGAAACACTGCTCCTCTACAGTGGCAGACTGTGTGGCCATCAGCAAGCTCCAAAAATCATGTGTTTGCTTCATGCAGACTGATGATCAACTCAGCAGATGTGCAAAAGCTAGAGTGCAATTTTATGTACAAAATTATTCCTTCAAAACGACTGACCTACACTCAGAACTCACCCCACTGATCTGCACTTCATGTTAACCTTTCACATTCTCCATATTTCTTCCTTCAGTTCCTGGTATTTCTCCAAATTTTGATGTTCCTTCCTTTGGATGTTTCTGTCACTTTGGACTACCACACCTACTAATGGATACAGTGTTTTCTAGATCTTATCTACGACCACTATGTCTGCTTGGTTTGCTACTACTTGCTTATATGACTGGATCTTAAATCCTCAAGGATCCACAGGATCTTCACCATATTGTCCTCCATCATACTGTTGTTCTCCCCTTTTTTTGGACTTGGGCGTGTTCAGTCCACATGCTTTGCGTATTTGCTCTATATGACCCCCGACACGTGGTTGTCACTCTGTGTGTTCTTTCACAGCCTGCATCTTGCTTCCTGTTCATATTTTCGCAGCCTGTATCTTCACTAAAGTGCATTTCCAGTGACAACGAAGACTTGCTCCAGAAAAGTACGGGAATATTCTCACATCTGTGGGATTTCCTTATTGTTACGGTTCTCCTCCCCTGGTGTCATGGATCCGGTAACAACTAGCCATGTGCTCCTATGTTTTGGTTTCCTTATTACTTCCGCCCTTCGACGTGTTCCTGCCCTTCATTGACCCCAGCTATGTTTTTATAAATTCTCATGTGTTTGCCTGTGCAGTTGTTGGTCTGACTTCTGTCGTTTTTACCGTTCTCCGTGTGTGCGCTCCTTTTTAGGGCTTCTTGCTTCATTTAGTTTCACTTTGTTTCCGGGTTTTTGTTTGCTGCGTCTTGTCGACTGCCCTGGTTCTGCAACTCTGGACTGCGCTACGGATGAAAACACTGGATTCGTCCTCAATAAACTTAGTCTGCCTACGAACTTGCAGCCTGTTCTGCCTGTCAGATCGTTATACTTAGGGAGTGATAGATTATGCCTTGGTTCAAATTTGATCTGTTCAGAAAACAAGATGCACTGACCTACAAACAATCTACTGTTCCTTCGGTGTTCACTTATCCTCTGACAAATAAACAGTAGCTAATATTATACTGAAACACTTCAGGATCCTCCAGGATAATGTAGAGACTACATCTCTTTTTTTAAGGATCCCCCACACATCTCCAAAAGATGAGCCGAAAATATCATACACATGCTCAGAAAGATAAATGACCAGTCAAATAGTGGGACTGTAGCGTGTAACTGCTCTAGATTTCCTACATGTAAGCTTATTAGAACAGCTACTAAAATAATTAGCACAAAGGCTCAATTGGCACCACCCTCTCCACCTCTGAACACCTTACAGCAATGCTTATCCACTGTATCACTTCCTAGAGCTGTAATCTGGTTTACATTACAAAACCAAGAGATGTTTGCGGTTTCATTTAATTTCATATTTCAGTGAACAACTTTGGACTATCAGGATTAAGGACTTATCATTTCCAGTTATTGAACATTGTTATATAACCATTGTCATCATCAGTAACACTCGTGTACATACACATACATATTAAACACATCTGTATCTCTCAGATACCCTGACTAATCATACCAAACCACACATGCAAAAAAAAAAATTAAATATATATATATATATATATATATATATATATGCACACTTAGATACTGTCCAACCTAATTTGTTTGTGTGCATGTGAGTGTAATAGAGAGGAATCACGATTAGGTTTTTCCACAATGTGTCACACTCATGCTTTCCCCAGAAATCACAGACGGAGATCTGAGATCAGAGGTCTGAGATCAGTCCTCCCTGTGTCAAACTGTCACGCATCAGTCACCAATCAGCCACACACCCGCCAGCAGCCGTCCACGCCCGTCTCATCCCAGTCACCCCGTTACTGCTAATTCCTCTCACCTGTCGCTCATCCCCGTCACCACACTGAAGCCCTGCAGGGGGCGTCTCTCCAGCGCTGAGCGTTCGAGCTGCCGGGCCGATTGCCGAGCCTCTGCTTCCTGGCCGAAGGGTTTTCTTTTCCAGCACGGTCTTGCTATCTTCTCTCTTGTGATATTGTTTTTGGACTGTTTTCATTACATTACCGTTCCATTTTTACACTGGCGTCTCGCTCTGCGATTGTCAAAATGTCACAGGCAGTTTTAGGCTCTTATTTTATGGAGGGCCGCAAGAAATCATCCTGAGCATTTCCTTTGCCCTCCCAGTTGGCAAACATTGCACAAAATGTCCTCCAGTGACTCTTTAAGGACGTTACATCTAATCCATAATAATTTAGGGGTTGAAAGGTCAACTACTCATGCCTTCATTAGCTTTGAACACATTGGCTAGGAATGCAGGAGACCCTGCCCCCTGTCTTCATTGGGAGCTACTGATTGGTAGATTAGCCTTTGACAGAATTGATCTCATCAATATAGGTAATAAGCATAACTATGGGGGCAGACCTGAATTAGTCCCATTGGATTTGTGACTTCATTTCATGAAGCATGTGATATTTTTTCGAGACAAGCCTTTCTTACAGGCGGAGTAGCCCAGGGATCTCTGCTCACTGCAATCCTTTCCCACATCTTCACAGATGATGCGGTCTCTTAAACCTTGAACACAGTCTGGAAATATGCAGATTATATAAGCTTGCTAGACAAGTGCATTAGTCAAGTGCAACAGCCTATCACGTCGCAAGATGTGCTTGATGATATCTGGCCCATTACAACATGGGAAATGTAGTTCACCATGGTGACTAAAGCCCTATTCGCACCGGGATACTTTATCAGGGGGGGGTTGTATTGAAAAATTTCATACATCTCCTCACTGATGAAACTCATGCATTCAGACAGTATTACAATTACTACAGCATGACAGTTTCTAGTAGGTTGTATTTTATATGAACCCATATCCATATGTTTGCATCAAGACTTTAATAGAATGTATAGTGTATTATATTAGCAGTGTATATAAACAATAATTTGCAGTTATTAAGGAACTCAAAATGATACAATCAATGATTTATACCTGTAGCTATGATTATAATCACCCTTTTAATAAGCCTGGGCAATCTTATTGATTTCTTTTTCCTCTGGATAATGCTCTCCCAGGTAGAATATAGAGTGTGAGGTTTGCCATCCAGATTGCATGAGTCTTCAAAGACATTTTTCCATATTGCAATTTGGGATAGTGCGATATGAGGCTGAATATGGCTAGGGGCAGCAGTCCCAGGCCATGTCTGCCTGGAAAATCCCTCAGATTTTAATCCAGACGAAACTAAAATGATCAAACTGAGTGCAGAGCTTGTTGGAAAACAGTAGATCATTCAACTTGCAGTTTTCTCAGGGGAAAAGACTGACATGACTGATCTGGGCAAAAACAAAGTCACGGAGGAGCACCTGTAAATTATCACTGGATGTCAATTTAATCCTGTCCGACTAGGGATTAAGATTAAGAAATGCATCACAGAGAGACAGGGATGGGGGCACGGGTGGGGCTTCTCTCCAGCGCTTTGTGTTCGATCTGGTGAAATCTTGTAGACAGAAAAACAACATCTCACCCATCAGTCACATTCTCTCCCACCCACTTGATTAGCTAGTCTGTGTGTGTGTGTGTGTGTGTGCATGTGTGTGATGTGTTTGATTTACTTAGAGCCAATGTGAATTAGTCATGTCTGTCCTTTAGTATGATTAGTTTTCCTCAGAGAAAGATATACTGTCTGAACCTGAATGAAACTGTTCAGTTCAAGTGTGTGTGTGTGTGTGTGTGTGTGTGTCTGTCTGCGTGTGTGCATTAAAGAGTGACATCACTTTGAGTGGCTATAAAGTGCTGTGTTTGTTCATCTTACCCTTCTCTCTCCTTCTTTCCCCTTTTCTCCGTAACCTGAACGATGAACGTAACCTCATTTCTGATGGGACAGTCAGTTAAGCGCGCCCTTCAGATGCAGGCAAAAAGCTCAGAATTGTGTTATTCAATGACAGTAAGGAAGGATGGCTGGGTAAGTGGAAGAATGGATAATGGAATGGTGGATGGATGGATGGATAAGAAGCAATTTACCTTCCCTTGTCTACTCCTTTGAATCACAGTCTTATATTCTATCTACTGTAAAGCACAACAGAAACAGATGAATTTTCAAAAGGTAAACATTATTTTAGTCAGTATCACTCATGGCCCGTCCAGTCGTGAAAGGCGAGCAGGGAGTGATGGGAAAAGATAGAGAGTTCTGACCTGGATGTCTCGGTGTGCGTCTCCGTAGGATTGGCGAGGACGTGGAGGGCGTGGCCGAGGGCGGACCCTACGCCAGCAAACACTTCCGCATGGGCTCCATGACCATGCCGGCTCCGCAGGACCGCCTGACGGCACCGTGTGGGCAGGGCTTCGCCGTGCGCTCCCAATCGCTGCACTCGGTGGGCGGAGCCGAGGAGGAGGGGGGCAGCCCCACCCTTCGCAAGCAGCCCCCGCCCAAGCCCAAACGAGACCCAAGCACGAAACTCAGCACGTCGTCGGAGACGGTCAACGTGGCCCTCGGCCCTGGGAAGGGGCCAAAGGAGACAGACAAGAGCGATGGTGAGTGGGAACGTGTCCAGGGACACTTTCTGTGCAAAGACAGATATGTAGTAAATGAGATAATGATCCTCCAGGTTTTTGAGGAGTATAAAGATTATGCAGAGTAGAGTAGAGACGTATTGGGTTTAAGTTCAAATCTATCACAAACAGCAGTTCTTGTATATTTTTCAGGGGAGTGTGAGAGAGTGAGAGCTTTTATATGTTGGATAAAGACAAGAAAAATAAATCAAATTAGCTTTTTCAAATTGGATTAAAAAGATCAGTATATTTGTGCACACACAGATATAAAAGATCAGTATATTTATGCACACACACATCTTTCTCAGCTATTTAAATTCTTTTTTATCAGTCACACACATAAACACAAACACAGCTCTACTTTTCTCCTTTCAATGTAAAAAAAATGACACCTGCTCTGTGCTCTTATGATTGGTCACCTTGGTCTCTCAGGGACTCTGATTGGTCCAGTGGGGATCACAGTGTTGTTAAGAATGAAGGCAACCTTTGCCATGGGCAACAGTGTAGGCCAGGGTCCCATATTGGTGATGACAGATTCAAATGGAATGTTAGCTGACCACAGACGATGGATGACAAAGAACATCTCACTACACAGCTGAACACACACACATACACACACACACACACATGCAGTGACAGACTGGAAGAGGTTTGTTTGGCTCTGATGTGTCCTGCACTGTATTAATGCTTCACTGGACTCCATTCAAATAGAGAAGCTTTTTCACCCACTTTACTCACTCTATCTCAAATTTCTGCATACACACACACACACGCATAGTCATTACTACATTCCCTCTCATACACGATGGTACTTCAAACAATTAAAGACGACACCTACTGAATAAGCTAAGCCTTTGCTCATTCAAACACTGGGACACCAGGCGTCCAAGCACAGTAGCAGTATATGTGACCATATTGGATTGACTCTGGATTATCTCACTAATATATATATATATATATATATATATATATATATATATATATATATATATATATATATATATATATATATATATATATATATCTCTATATATATATTACATATCTCTCCTGCTTCTTTTACATGTCATTTAACTGCTTTTCTCAGATGCAAAATGTTAAAATGGTGATTACTATCACAGAAATACTGCAGTACACTACAGTATGCTGGAGATTCATTACAGAAATGTCCTGCATGAACGTCCTGCTATCGTCTATAGCCTGCTGCTCACAGAGTCAGAACAGCTCGTTATGATTCAAACTTATTTAATAGGTTTTTATAGCACACAACATGACCTTTGTGGAGAGATTATTTATGAGTCTATGCACCACGACACCATGACCAAAGTGTGTGTGTGTGTGTGTGCTAGCACATGCACAGGCTGAATGATACAGACAGAGAGATAGAGTGAGCGAGAGACAGTGGGAAAGAGAGACAGAGTGAGGGGGAGAGAGAGAGAGGCAGTGGGAGTGAGAGTGAGAGTCTGAGAGTGTGTTTTGTTCTGTGGAGTGTGAGGAGTGTCATTTGAGTGTTCTGCTTTTCGGGTTTGCTGGCACTGATGGCGACGTCCTCTCAAGGAAGATCTCCCCTCCGTCTCTCCCTCCTTCTCCCCCCCACCCCTCGGTCTCCCTCTCTGTCTCTCTCGTCTCTCTCTGTCTCCCATGTCCTCTCCATCTCTCCCTCTCTCCCCCCTCCATCTCTCTGTCTCCCCTCGTTTCTCTCTCTGTCTCTCCCTCTGCCCCCCCTCGGTCTCCCTCTCTGTCTCTCCCGTCTCTCTCTGTCTCCCATGTCCTCTCCATCTCTCCCTCTCTCCCCCCTCCATCTCTCTGTCTCCCCTCGTTTCTCTCTCTGTCTCTCCCTCTGCCCCCCACCACCCACCCCTCGGTCTCCCTCTCTGTCTCTCCCGTCTCTCTCTGTCTCCCATGTCCTCTCCATCTCTCCCTCTCTCTCCCCTCCATCTCTCTGTCTCCCCTCGTTTCTCTCTCTGTCTCTCCCTCTGCCCCCCACCACCAACCCCTCGGTCTCCCTCTCTGTCTCTCCCTCTCTCTCTCTGTCTCCCATGTCCTCTCCATCTCTCCCTCTCCATCTCTCTGTCTCCCCCCTCCATCTCTTTGCCCCCACCACCCCCTCGGTTTCTCCCCCCCTCTCGTATCCTTTGTCCCCCTCGTTCCCCCCGTGGTTCTGGCCACTCCTCTTCTCTCTCGTCCCTCTGCTGGGAAAATTTCATTTTCTCACCCCTACCCGTCACAACCCTCCCACTTTATTCTTCCCTCTTTCTTGCTCATATTCTTCTTGTCCTTTTCTCCCTCTTTTCCAATACCTTCCTCCTCTCCATTTGTCTACTCTAACACTCCTGCCCACATCCCTCACATGCGAGAACATCCTATCTGTGTGTGTTTTTACCTGTTTGTGTGTGGGGAGTGTGTGCACTTGTATCTACAGATGCATTTAGCAACTACACAAAAGTTAGAATCTGAGGTAGACAAAATGAACATCTGTTGTGAGTTTGGTATGGTTCCAGTGTGGAGCTGGGATGAGGTTGGGTGGAGGTGGAGTCTGATCTAAGGTTGGAGGTGGAGTCTGATCTAAGGTTGGAGGCACCACACTGCAATGAAGAAGGCAGCTGCATAATCTTTCCATCCAGGGAAAAAACACATTCAGTGAAAAAGACAAATTTCTGTGAAAGATGGAACATATTGTCACAACAATATGAAAGATGCCTTTCTAGGAATTAGTTGTTGACACTACACACATACACGCACACACACAAAAACACAGATATATAGAAAACAACATATATCTAGTTACATCACAGATGCAAAGACAGTTACCCACAGGCTTGCTGAGAGGTAAAATAAACAGACAGAGAACACCGTGACCCTGTTTATGGAGAGACAGAGACGAAGAGAGAGGGAGTGAAAGAGAGAGGGAGTGGAGAGAGAGAGACAGGGAGTGAGTGGAAGAGAAGGGTTGAAGAGAGAGCGAGTGACAGGGAGTGAGAGGAAGAGAGGGGTTGAAGAGAGAGAGAGAGAGAGTGCTACCTGCTCCCTTTGGGAAGTGCTACCTGCTCTATTTTCCCCACACCCCATGTCACAGCCATCAGACTCACAGAACAGACAATGAGTAAAGAGACAGAGATGGCTGGAGTGGGAAGACCTGGTCTGGGGGATAGACAATTTAGCCTGTGTGTGTGTGTGTGTGTGTGTGTATTAAGGGCTGAGACTACTGGCTACTTTGTCCTCATTCTGTCAGTTTGAAAGGGCGGGACACAGCAGCCCCCATCCCCTCTCTCTCCCTCCCCCCCTCCTCCTCCTCCTCTCTCAGGGATTAGTAAAAACATGTCGTCATGTCTACTTTAATCTATGTCACTGAGCTCCACCATCACCCAGCTTATGTGGATCCACGCAATTTACGTAACACAGAGAGAGAGAGAACGAGGTTGAGAGAGAGAGAGGGAAGGAGATTGATGGAGACATTGAGAAAGACAGAGAGAGTGAGAGAGAGGCAGATATGATGTAATGACAGCCTCAGCCAGCTTTGCTGGAGATTAGAATTTCGGATACATTCCATGCCCCACGGTAACCATGAGCAGTTGGGAAGGACATTTGGCACATGCTCAGTCGTTCCCCTGCCTGGAGGAGGAGAGAGGAGGGTCAGGGTGAGAGGAGACCGAGCACGCCAGCGAATCCCCAGCGGCCGCAGACGTAGGGTGTGTGTGTGTGAGCTTCCAGCTGCTTAATCAGACCTCAGTTCATTCATGAAGTTTAAGTGGCTTAGTTTTCTACCAGACTCATCCCACGCTACCTCTTACGTGCATGTGTGTGTTTACATTTGCATACGTGTGTAGTGTAAAGGTTTCCTGCCTCATATACAGGTCAGTTAAAATCTCTACTCATTGACTATTCTTTTTTCCCCCTTTCTCACATGATCTGACACATGCAGCACATGCTAACACACACCATAGCCCTGTGTGTCATTTCTCATGAGTAACAGCTTAGTTAATAAATGTATTAAATGATGAAGCACAATATTCATTCTTGCTTAAAATCATCAAGGGGTCCTATTAGTTTGTTTTCTTATACTTACACACACATTCATTCTCATCACACACACACAGTTGTGAAGTTCTCAGGGAACATAGTTAAATCAAACATGCTTAGTGGCACACAGATGAAATCCACTGCTGCTACGCAAGAAGCAGGAAGCACAGCTGTTAACAGCTAACTGGTGCTAGCCCTAAGCTAATGCCGCGTCCTGGTGCTAGCACTCCACTGAAGCTGTATCCAGGTGCGTTCAAGTGTCAGCAGATAGTTAAACCTGTCTCGTGTTACTATTGCAAATCCCTGTGCACCCCTTTCATCATGAAGGGATCATCTTGAAACGGGGTGCTAAATGCAGGCCTACCGTCACACTTCCTGTAGTCATGGCACCTGTAGTCACAGAATGGGTAATTGGGCATTGAGGAAAAGGACACGTCATGTTGCACAGTGTAATATGCCTTATGTGCAAACACACACGCATATATTATATATAATGTTCCAGTATTGGAGGCGGGACAAGTGCAGACATTGAAGAAATTTAACAAAATAACTAAGACTACAAAGAAGATACTGACAGTAAATAAAGACAAGCCAACCAGACTAAAGAACTACTAGATACACAACTATAGACAATTCACTAAATGATTACCAGGAGATATACAATAGACAGAGACATCAACAAACCAACACAACAGAGGCAAACAGGCATACTTACTAACAGTACTCTGACTTGGAACAAATACAGATCAAACACTAACCATGAACAACAGATAACACCAACAGAAAACACAGAACTGAGGAAACGTTAGACATGGAGAACATGGAGACATGACTGACAGGAGAGAGGCGGGACCATATGTGACATATATATATATATATGCCTTTCAGAAGGTCAGAAGGTCCAGGTAGAAACATTAATAAAACAGTCCACAGTCTCTTACTGGAAGTGACCTTAAATGACCTTAATAAACATGAATGGATTTCTGTGGGATTTTGTTTTGACTTTATGTAGCTTATTACATTATGAGATCTGTCAGCTCAGAAAGGTTTGTAGAAAGTACTAAAAAAAAAGAAAAAAATATTTATCTAACTAAATCTGATTGATTTAAGTAGAACCCTAAAGTTAAAGGACTAAATGAAAAATAATACAAGATACATTAGAAGGATTTAAAGCAAAAAATAATGTAAAAAAAAAATCACCCTTCAAGGAAATAAAAGTGCAACAGAAACAAGTAAAGTGACTGTGTTTTCCGCAGGGTCCCAGAGCCGGCCGTGTAGCGAGGAGTACCGGCGTATGCCTCCACCCAAACCCAAGCGCAACCCCAACACTCAGCTCAGCACCTCCTTCGACGAGTCCTACATCCACCACCATGGCATGAAGTTTAAGTCTGCTTCTCTGCCACGGAGGCACAAGAAAAAGTCGGCGTCCCACAATCAAAGCCCCGCCTTGGACACAGACGAGGAGGCGGAGCCAGTGTACATCGAGATGGTGGGGAACATTCTGCGTGACTTTAGCCACATGACCGGGGGCAATGCCGACGAAGAGGACGATCAGGGGGAGAGCGTTTACGAGGAGATGAAATACCCCACCTATGAAGAAATAGCGCCACCTACTGAGCATACCCAGCCACGCTGGGAGCCCTGCCCCATACCTATTCCTGATGTAGAATTAACACGCCCTTCCACCCCTCGTGGCTCACTCTGTGACATCCCAGCACCCTTCCCAAACTTGCTGACTCACCGCCCCCCCCTGCTGGTGTTCCCTCCAGCACCTGCTCAGTGCTCCCCAAATTCGGACGAATCCCCCCTTACGCCACTAGAGGTCGCCAAACTTCCCATGCTTGAGAACGCTGGCTACGGCAAGCCCGGTGCGTCCCCGACGGCGGGCGACCCCGGGCAGCCTTTGCCAGCGCAGCAGCCTTCCGGCCAGCACCACCATCAGCACCACCACCACCACCATCACCACCACCACCACCACCACCACAAGAAGTCATCAGATGGCAAAGACTCGTCGTCCGCCCAGACGATCACGGTGTCGGGCCGCTCCTCGGCCCCGCCCCTTCCGTCGGCGCTGTATAAGAGCGGGGGCGCGGCTGCGGCTCACGGCTACCCACGCAGCCACTCCGCCTGCCCCTCCCCGGTCAGCATGGGCCGCGCACTGACCCCGCTGAGCCTGAAGCGCCCACCCCCGTACGACGCCCTGCTGACGGGCACCATCCCGCGGAGTACCTCCGGAGGCCAGCAGAGGGCGCGCGACAGCCGGAGCCTCTCCATCTCCTCCAGTGCGCACGGCGGATCCATGCAGAACGTCTCCACCGCGGGGTCCGGCGGCACCGGCTCAGGGGGGTCGGTGGGTCGCGGCACTCGCACGCCCACCAGCCCGTTGGACGAGCTCAGCAACTTGTTTAACTCCGGGAAGAACGCGCTGAGGAAAGGATCTGGCGGCCGCAAGAACAAGGAACTCAGCGAGAGTGAGTTACAGATGTCTCCTTAATGCCTCACAGAGCATTAGTGTTGGTTGCAATGCTTCATGGGTCTTTCTTTGTGGGCTGATGATGGTTATCAGGTTTTCTGGATGCTTTTGTTGGTGCCCTGCGTTATTGACAGCCTCAATTAAAATTCATAACATTGTTTATCACAGGATTGTTTAGCACAATCAGTAACCTTATTCTTGAATGACTGCTCAGAAAACTGCTACAATAATGGCACGTTCTTCTGCAGAAAGGCTCTAGGACTCTGTGTGAATGGAACCGCTGCCTGATCCAGACAGCCAGGAAACTTTTGTCTGACTTCATTTCTCCATGTCCTGATGCTGAGGGATGCCTAAAGGAGTTTGGCATTAGGCTCTCATTTAAACTCCACAGACACAGGAAGTCATAGGGAGTCTTGAAGAGTTGTTTCTGAATATGACAGAAACATTTTAGACGTAAAAATGAAGACTGTACAATTCGGGATGTTGCTTTATATCGTGATTAAGGTCAAACCAACACATCAAGCAGACGTTTCCGGCATTTTTTTGTGTCAGGACGCAGTTTATTCTGGGCGACCCAGTATATTAGCGCAGGTGCAGTACATAATGGTTTTTAAAGCTGCAGTGAGGTTTGAGTTCATGATCTCTGTTTATTCAGAAACTGATCCAGATCTCAAATCTACTTTAGTTTACCTGCTTTGCTGTTGGATATTGTTGGATATGTCCTATGTCCTTCGGTTTAAAAAATTATTATTCATTAAGCCCATTGTATTACTGACTGCCTTGTTAATGCAAAATGGTGTTGCAAATGATATCTATATATTTATTAATATCAATATCCTTTGCATATATATTTCTTTAGGTTGATCGATATATTGCATTTTTAAGTGCATACACACAGTACTGGATGATCCTTTGCTGCTCAAT